>WOGJ01256526.1:0-12358 GCA_015342185.1 Leptinotarsa juncta
CAAACTGAGTAGAGAAAAGTATCTTCTATATAATTCAGTGTTCATATAGAAGTATTTGTTTCGAAAGAATTTTTTCTTTCGTGTAATTTGATGTTTATATGAAAGTAGCTGTTGCAGGAGGACTTTCTTTCAGTTTGTGTCTGAAATTTACTTCTTTGCATGATCTACACATCCATGTATAGAGTTACTTATTTTCAAATTGATTACTTCCTTCCTTTCTTTGGAAGATTCCCTCATCCTTTTTTTGTATCAAGATGGAGTAGTAGAAAGCCAAAAACATTCTTTCCCATCTATTCATAGTCAATAATAATTATAATAGTTTTACAATTGGTCATGTTTATCGCAGGGATAGAATTAACATCAAAATAATGTTTTGGTGACTTGTGGAAACATTTGAATTGTAAGTACATTGATTCGTTTGGTTTACTTTTAGTTGAATTAAAGATTATATTTTGTTGGCAGTATTGGTTTTATTTTTGACAGCAGTGGACTTCCATCCACGGTATCTTTTGAGAGCAGTAATATCCACGCCTGCATCTACTAGTATTTTTATAGAAGGTCTGTGGAAACTGTGACCAGAATATTGTTCTGGATTCGGTAATTTGAGCAAAGCAGCCATACGAGTATCCTTTCCGATTTTTGTATGTTTTCGTTTTTCAGCCTGAAAACCTTTTGATTTTCGTTTTAGTAATGCTCGAAATTTTTTATAATCTTCTAAATTCATACCTTGATATAAGGTGATCGTACTGATGATCAAGTTTTATATTTTGCGAATAATTCAGAATACTATTCAGAAGAATACTAACAAAGTCGATTCAGAAAATGAAGTGGTTTTCATTTTCTTTTGCCATTTAAAAAAAGATAGGAAATAGCGCAACTCGGTATGAGATCATGAAAGCTACACTTTCAAGCTCTGATGTCACCTAATACAGATGTAAGTTTTCAGTTTTTCTGGGTTTTGATATTGAATTTCCTCCATTTCAAAAGTATGAATTCTAGTTTTGCAAATGATGCAAATGAGGAAGCCACATGCATCAAGAATAATGTTGTTTCACTTTTTTGTCGATTCAGAATCTGTTGAAGTGTAATAAATTGTTAACCACTGAAGAGTCCGATAGTTAGGAATATGTATTCATACATTTTGCCTCAGATTAATAATCAATGGAAAAAATTTAATTTCCCTACTTAGCTGTCTTTGAATGGTTAAGGTTTTGGAAAACTATCCTTTTCGTGCTACCGTTAAGGCTACCGTTGAAAACAAAAAAATCTACATTGAATTCTTGGAAAATATCCTATGTTTATATTCATGTAGATATAGAATGAGACATCTATAGACTCGTATTTCATTCTTTTGACATCTGTTGAAGTAAATATACCTATTTTCATCTAAGGTGCTCTTTACAATTCTTTCCACATTCAACGCCAAAGGTTTCACTAGTACTTCGAAATTCCTCTTCTATTTTGATATATCCTTGTAATGCCCAAATACTGTACTAAGTGAATATTCGAACGGGAATTTTCCACCCCTAAACACGCGTCAAATGACAATCAACCCCTCTTCCTAACATCACATCAGGCAAGTATGTGGAGTATTTGTCGAGCATTTCATGCATTCCTGCTTTTGTCGCCACGAGTCGCATTGAAGATGATGGAATTGAAAACGGATTAGAATTTTGTTTGTGTTTACCAAATCGGTAAGAATTGAGTTTCATTGAAAATGTCGGCGATACATATCGGCGAAACTACTTGGCGGAGATGGGATTGGATGTCGTTGGATGAGATTCTCGATGCGGCGCGGTAGTTTGGAATGAAATAGCTTTAGGTTATTTTCTAGGATGAAAGGAATCCCTTCAAGCGAAATGTAAATCACAAATAGATATTTTGCATTTAGGAATATACCGATATACTGGGAGATGTAGTGTCTGTGAGGAAGAGTCACTGCTTTTTATCCGACCATAATACATTGAATAGATGCAGTCTTTGTAACGATATGCGTTGGATCGAGTCGCTGTGTTCTGTATTCTTGAAAAGTGTAGTTCAAGGTATTTAAAGTTGAATCTCGAAGCAATAGGCAGCTGTAATTTACAGAGTCCTACAGACATATATCGCTCTGTGTGAAATGGATACAAGACAATCGAATATTTCCGTGAAAGTATCTATACAGTGCGTTCCAGTTATAACGAGCCACTTTAAATGAATCATTTGATATTGACGCTGTGAAAAAATCAAGGAGCACGCCTACTTTGTATGTTTCTGAAGTTTTTGGTGGTTATGTCTACGTTTCATCAATATCTTTTTTATTTGTTCCCTGTTTTAACTCGAGTTATTATTTCGTTAATTGTTTTTAGTGTCAGTATAAATTAGATTTGTCACATAAACTCATGAAAACTGGTGAAGTTCACAACAAACATGACCGTTGAGAAATAATCAATAGCAAAACTATCACACCTTGATCATTCCATAATGATATGAAATGTTCCATGATGTTCCCGAACGTTTCGGATCATTACCGAACATTCCATTATGTTCCATGATTTTCTGTACCTAATATTTTTGATTGCTTTCGAATACTCTCGCATGTACTGGATTGTTCTTAAAACTTACTAGAAGGCGAAACTTTCAGTCCATATATCTACAAAAACATGCTCTTCAAGGAAAAAAACGCAAACCTTCTTCATGGGCAAGTTGATATGATACTGCGTTTGCTACCCGTGAGAAGCCGAGTCGGGTTACTATAGTAGGAAATCATTGACGGGGCTTCAAGAAAAGAGCCTGGCTTGCTCAACCTCTTCGGTGAAAAATAACTATTGATCCCAGAAAAAATTTGGATAGATCATTATAAAATATTTTTGAATTATTTTCAATATGGATATTCTTTGCCTTGTTCTGGTCAGTTCAGTTTTGATGGAAGTCACGAAATGAACAAATTTTCAAGTGCTCATAAATTTTTGCTTCCTTGTAGAATAAACAAATGATTTCACCTAAAAAATATATTTTGTTCACCTGCACAATTTCCACTCGAGTTATTGTTTTTTTTTATTTCCAGGTAAGTTCGTCATACTTTTACGTCCAACTACATCGAAATTTTCCAACGAAATTTAGTAAGTATTATAATTTACAAATGCTATTGTGAATATCATAGGCATTGGACTTATTTGGCAAATCGACTTATTTGGAATTGCATACGATTACATCCAATTTTGAACAAAGAAAGATTTTGATGAATCTGAATTATGACCTTCAATGCCAGGCCCTGTTCCCAAAAGACACTGATATTACAAACTCATTATCAAATAATGTTTCATGACTGACATATCTATAGAAAATTTTAGATTTTTTTCAATTAAACATAAATCTACTTTTCGACCAGAGGAGAAACTTTTTCTGAGGTCAAGTAAAGTAATCCTTTCCAGTTACTCTAAGCACTCGCAATAAAATATAATTAAAGGGTTATTATAATTCAGGGAGACGACCTGCTGATTCATCTTCATTTTATCGTGAGATCAATTCAAGGGTTTGATTTTGTTCATAGTTTCAAACAAACATTTCACCTCAATATATCCGAAACTATCAGTAATACGATAAAAATGGCCTATTTCAGTTTTTTTCGTCACCAAAAAATTTTGGTGACGAAAAAAAGTAAAAGTAAAAGCATAAATATCTCGGATAATATCATAGCTAGCGGTGTATTTGAGCCGAGCCTAGCTTTGACTTGAGCTCAGCTCGGCTTGATTTCAAGTTTGGCTCGACTTTTGAATCTCCGGCTCGCCTCGAAATCGGGTATAGTTAGGCTACTTCTGCCAATTCCAACATTAGAAACAATAAACTCTGCATTGAGTTTCTTATTCCGTTATAAAAGGAAACTTATCGATACCGAAAATTGTAAACTGAGTAGATGTATGATACACAAAAAACGTTTTGAAAAATGAAAAAGTATAGTTTAGTGTTTGCCGTTATTTAATAGCTGATGTTTATGGATATATGTTTAATGGTTTTGCATGTTTTTCTTCTGAAATACTAGTTTGACCAGGTAGACAACCAGTTTACAACCTTGTGTATCGATATGTAATGCCAGGGTTTGGACTTATAAAGGTCTAGAAGACAATTTATTTATCGAGATGCAATTTTGTTAAATAAAAATAATAATTTTCGGTAACCATCCGCTACAAATTGGTGTATTGAGTAGGTACTAGGAGACTTGAAGTACTCCACGCAATACATTTATTGTTGTATTTCATAATTTGATATTTCTACAGAACGACAAAGTATGGAAAAGAAAAATATGTTCCCATTTCGCCGATTGATTCTTTCAATGCACAAAATTTTTAGTATATTTAGTAACAGTTCATCACTATTTTAACATCAAGTTGTATACAGTTACAAACCAACTTCTTCTAATCCACAACATTGATGACGTTTCCTAGGTTTGTGTCACCTTGTATATTCGTTTGAGATATTTTTCAATTGTTATGTTATTTCTCCATTATCTGTCACCCCTTGTATATTACGATAGAATTTGACATTGATTCTAATTTCTGTTGACTGTTCATACATTGCGCCAAAATATTGGGGGCATCGCCAACTTTTCCTGTGAAATAAACCTTATTTATTACGTTTCTTTTATTTATGGGGGAGAAAGACCATTAGGTTGGGGCGTTAGAAATAATAATGAAGGAGGGAGGCCAGACAACATTACAACTAAATCCGGAATTCCTACGTTTATACGGTTATTTATGGAAGGAACTGGAAATGCTGACACTTTTCTCGGAGATAATCTGCCGTTTTGCTGAAAGAGCAGGTATTTTTTATCAATACGTGCCCTATCGCTGGCTTAGAGAAGTGAAATGGATAATTCATTGTTCATATCTTCTCGACTTTATACGAAACAATAAATGATTCCTCGCAGGGTGAATCAGTATACAATGTGGGGCGTTGTGATTCACTATGAGTTTTTCTTTTGAGTGGCGCTGAGTTGTACTTTGTTTATTTTCCAGATATGCAATTTTACAGGGGGATTCAAATTGTAATTGATAATTTGAGAGAAACCTTGAATGATCCTTAGATGTTTTTCAGATTTTAACGGAATTTGAAGAAATAATCTACACTAAATAAATTTAAAAAAGCTTACCTACTGATGAAATTTATTTTGAATTTTACTATGAAAGGATTTCATGGTTGAGGAAACTATTTTAAAGCGAAACAAGTGTCGTGATTTTGTAAACCTTTTATTGTGAAAATACATTTTATCAATAGATTTTGATAAAGATTTCAATCAAATATTTGTCAGTTCCATTTGATCAGAAAAGAGTGAATTATGTACAAGTTTCAGTACCGACAGAAGTTAGAGCATATTCAATAATAATATTGGATATCGTTAGCATGACTCCAAATAGCACTCAAGTAATAAATTCGTTCAAATATAAAATGCTTTTGAAATTTTAATTCAAAGTATGAAATTCGCGCCAAAATGCTTATACTACATGGGCTGTAAAGTCTTTAGCCTAACACATAGATGGCGCTAGTCTTATTACATTCACCGCTTTTTAGTTAGTACTAATCTTCAATAGTAAGCTGTGGAAATTTCATGATATTCTGCTCATAAGTTTGTGAGCACTAGAGCCAGAAGTTTTTTTTGATCTATCTGTGAACCAACAACTATTTACTCTTAAAATTTATTTCTGCCGGAGGATCTAATCCTCTCTACTCAGGAAAAGTACTGTATAAGGCAGTTCGTAGTTGTCAGGTGGAGGCATAATGACAGAGGTCATTCCCAGAATGCTATGACATCCAGTGTCAGCTAGCAATCTAGTGCACTCTGCTTTTGGCGATGTACTGGAAGGATTTCCATGGCGGCTAACGGTGTGGTAGTGGAATGGAATGACCTCACTATCGAGGGAAAGTGGCGTAAGATCGTCGAACTTCCTTCTTCTGGATTATCACAGTTTTGCTAAGGTTGACAGATATCTGCTACCGCTGGCACCAACTGTGAACCACGTCCATTGTACTCCAGAGGATATTACACGCTACCATTCCCGACGTGGATCTTTCCAAGATGACAAGGTAATCTGCATAAGCTTGTAGATCTACCCTTCTTCTAAAGAGGATATCAAGCAGACTATCCAACAGGAGCTACTACTGAAAAGGAGATAGTATTCCACCTTGAGGGCAGCCCCTGATAACCCTAAACCTAATGGCCTCGTAGTTGCAGTTATGTTCACCAGCATGGCATAGATATATCCAGTTATGGTCGATTTTATGCCTTTTCTAAGCAGAGTTGATCCCTTGAAAAAGGTTAGTTCATTGTCAAATGCTTCTTCAGTATCGAGAAATACAGGGGCTGCATATGAAGCAACCTTCCTGATGTGTCCGTCCAGAGTCCTTTCAATAGGAAGGATGTAAGGCTCCCAATAGCCCTTTTTGGGCATTTAGCGCTCTCAGAGAAGGAAGGATATTTCATCGGGTTGTTTCTGCGACCCAATTACAGCATTCAGCTATCTAGTGAGAATCTTGCGAATTCTTGTGCTGCGAGGTTCATCAGAGATAGTATCACAGAACTTTCTCCAAGACTCCCGTTATGCCTCCCTAATTTACCTGTTGTACGTCGTTATAAAGCTCCCAGTTACATGACTCTTTAGTTCAATTGAATAATCGTCGAACTTCTTTTCTTAGTTTTTCAAGGCTTTTGTTCCACCAAGAAGAGTTTGGTTATCTCTTTTAATCCTTTAATCCTCAGTGAATAGTTCCTATGATAGGATAAGATCACTGCTTCCTCAAATTGCTCCGCTACTGTATCCATATCATCACAACTGTGAATATTAATGATTTCGTCCTCATTAATGAATCCATCCCGATTGAAGGGATTGAAGGGAACCGTTCCACTCAGTAGACTTTGAGTGACGATATTCCGCTACTGGTCTTAGACCTGTTTGAAGATTGAAGAGAATGTATCTATGGTCTGAACAAGACGGTTCAATAGATACAGTCCAATAGTGTATCTTGTTACTCAGAGAATGTGAGCTGAGGATTAAGTCTAATACCTTTTGCCTATTGCTGGTAAAGAAATTGTTTCCGAGCCCTCATTTATTACAGACAGCCCTTCCCTTAGTATATAATCATTTTTATGGTTTATATTCGTGCTGCCCCACTCTTTATGGTGTGAATTGGCGTCATATCCCATTACGATTTGTACTTTGTTCCTTTTGCTGTAGTCGATCAGTCGTCTAACAGTTAAAGGAGGTACGGTATCCGAATCTCCCAGAAAGTAGGCAGAGCAGGCGATTATATTCGTTCTACACTTTCTGCCCGGTGGGGAAATTGGGAGTCTTGGTTGCAGAAGCCTGTGAGTAAAAAATAATTGATATCCTTCCTGATGACCAGATATGCTCTGGGTTTCACCCTAGGGCACGCTATCACCTCACCAGGAATATTGTTTAGTCCGAGTCCGAGTATTTCCTCTCCATGGTTCCTGCAGAAAAGCAAGGTGGATTGATTTGTCCATGAAGTTTTTGCCGAGGACCTATGAAGCGGCATTGGCATGTTGTAAAGTTCGCCTACAAGCACTTGAAATTAACGAACAACTGTTGTCGCAATAAGACCTGCCCAAAACCAAAATGTCATCGTCCATCGTCAACAGCGAAGGTTCATGTTTGACCAAGGCCTGACTTTTCCTTGTGGAGAATACACTACTCCAAGGTTGACAGATCATGGTTCAGTTTCCTCAATCTAGTGAGGACCTGTTCGTAGGTCAGTCTTTGTAAGCAACACAGATGTGTGGCTTCGGAAATTGGTCCCCTGTGACGTATTTCAGAGAAGCGCCCTCCCATGTTTGCAGGGTATTAACTACACCCACAAGTCAGTTGGCGCTGCCCAATCCGAAAAGGGCATCTCTGGAATTGAACCTGCGGTCCATCATCTGAAATAACCTCTGCAGCCGACAAAATAGCATATAGAAGAGATTCCAGGTGATTGACCGTTAATGAGGTAGTCGAATTATCAAGATGCAAGATTCCAACCTTGGTACCGGCAATAACCTTCCCATGTGAGGTTTTTCGGCACGTCAACTATACCTGACATGCAGGGCTTTTTTACCTCTAGTTCGATTATGCTATCTCACAACTTGAAGTCGCAAAGAGTCAAAAAAAATAATTCAAAGAAGCAGGTAAGCAATAGAGTTTGTTAAATTGTCGAAATACAAACGATCCAAAATGACATTTACATTGACGTGACGTCATTCGCTGTGTCTGGTGTGTTTAACGTATTATAGCGGGTTACTGTATTTTTTAGTTTCATTTTATGAAAAATATGTAAATATGAATTTATAATGGTAAAAAACAATTTAGAGAACAAAAAATATATCTCAGTCAGAACTGACGGCTTGATACAAGTCAATATAGATTCTAACTCCATTTTCATCTTGACATATTAAATATTTGTTCTTTCAAATTATTTTCTAGAATGATTTTAAACTACTGTAGAAAATCAGTATTGTGTTTGTGTATATAATTTTGTTTTACTTTCTCAAATCAAATTCTTTTCGAGATTTTATACATGATAAGACAGAAATTATTAATTCTCACTTGAAAACTCAATGCTAGCATTGAAAACATCGAAACCTTGGATATTGAATTTTTCTCAAATCTCAATTTACTTGTTTCGAATGTTCACAGAGCTGAATATATTATAGCTATATCCATTTCACGAATTTGAGTTTCTACTTTCAGTTCGAGTATGTGACGACTATTATAAATTTCTTCAAAGGGAAAAGTTCAAAGAAATTCGATTCTGCTTTTTCATTCGTTCTCATTAGACATGGTATTTCTTCTCACTCCTATTTTGTCGGATTCAGCTATGAGTTTTTCAAAAATTGTGACTCTTCACGTGCCCCACTTGGCAATCTTTGTTAGCAATGAACATCATCATTTCATATTTTGGCAATTCCATCCGCGACTCTTCGGCAGACATTCGATATTATCTCAGCATTGTTTCCGAAGGGGAGCGGTCAAGAATATGGTTGTTGAAGCAGGTTTGATTTTGATTCAACGGTTTAAAATCTGTAAAATTATGTTCTGCTATATCACAGGTACCAGCCACATTCATTAATCAATGACTTCATCATCAGTTTATCATTGTAGGACGTTTATTTTTTATAGGGACATATTTTGGAACTCTTGAACATAATCGATATTTTGATATCATGAAAAACCAGCGCAAGAATTGTTGTCTTGATTATATTCTCTTTTACTTCACCTATGAATGTCCCATTTTTATCATTTTCGTTCAATTACATTGCCAATGAGTATTCGTTTTTTCGACAGATGGAAAGAGATAGTATTGCAACGATATTTTCTTTGCTCGTGAATACATCTTTCCTTGATAAATGTCGTGAGAGTCATCGCAAACGTAAAACGACACCAGTAATCTGAGAAAGTTGATTCACACGTGAGATGCGGATGCTTAGAGATGCAACGCCTATGCATCTCCGTCAGAAATGCAATTTGCGACACTGAAACAACGTACGGTTGAAATCCCAAATACCAGCTCGGAGACGCGAAATTTCAGGAGCAGCCGATGCGATATTTTCAATTAACTTTGACATTTACTCGACACGGATCACATCGAATTAGGTGACAATCCAGGTTGAATAATATTACTCTGGAAATCAGGATTGGATGTTTATTCGGGTTGAATGTATATAATTGCTTTCTGTCTGTCGGCAGTGAAGTCAACAAAGTAAGAAAAACTATCAAATATTCATTTTTTTTTTCGAAAACATCGATACTCTTTCTCATGATAACATTCAAAATTCTTTCAGAAAAGATCATCGATCAATAACATAGTTTTCGGCAGTGAAGAATAGAAATACACTTATCATCAAACATGATATAACCATACTTCAAATACAAGCAAATCAATATCAACAAAAGATATCAGTCATACAGTTCTGCGGGGATCAATATTAGCACCAACTCGGGCAATGCGTTGTCTTTGGTAGGCAAAAAATCAGGTATCAGTGTAGAAAAAAGCCTTTAAGCTTGAAATTGATTCCTAACACAAAGTAATAATAATGTTCATCAACTCCACTTATGTAGTTAAAATAACTTACAGTATTTATCATCTAAATAACTTAAAATAGATAGAAATATTGACTAAATGCGTCATCTTCTGGCAAGTTCTGAACAACAACCTATGGTATACAAGGTTTTGTGTATTAAAAGCATATATCTTCCATGCAAGGGCGATTACATCTCTCCTTGCGCATACGCCATCTGTGGAATCGACAAAGGAAAACTTAATACACGAATATAAAAGATGGACCAGGCTTCATACGACGCTAAGCTTGAACATCAAAAGCCGAAAGATAGTCGTTCATTGTCTTTTACATCGGATTTCACTACTAGGCAACCAGTTAAAACCAGAGTCCAAAAACACAACACTCGTGATCCAATGTCACATAGCACCATAGAGCTGATTAGTGGTACTAGACTGACCAGGTTTGATATCGTATCAGTGCATAATTCACCAGGTAGTCCTTTGTGGTAAACTTAGTGCTACACTGAAAGAAATGAAGAACAGCTTTTATGAGATCTCATTCTGCTCTTCAGCATCGACCTTTTAGCGTATTCTAACTGACTCCTAACTGGCTCCTTAGATAAGTAAAGGAGTTACAAGGAAATGGATAATTGATATATGATCTGATACAAAGCGAGTCTGTTTTTAGTCGCAAGCTAGGTATCTTTAAAAAAAGAATATTGCAAGACAAGAATTTATTTATTTTCTGGCAATTCTTGATCTTGGCCGATCTCAAGAACACATTTGCTACAATATTCCAAGACTTTACAGAGATGGGTAAGCTCTCTCCGTTTCTTAAATCGCCATTTGAAATTGATGTAGCGACAAAATGGACAAAATGGACAGATGTCGCTGCGAAGTTGTTAAATCTGTCAAAGCCATCACATCAAATAGAGATAATTGATTCGCAAGAAGATGTGTCTTTGCAAATGTATGAAATGGTATGCACTGAAGAATTTTGGGCCAAACGTCCCAGAAAAATATGAAAATTGAAAGAAACTACCTATTAATTTGACCACTATGTTTGGCTGGACATACGTATGTGAAACATCTTTTTCAAAGAATTTTTTGAAAAACAAATATCTTTCAAGATCAACGGACGCTTATCTAGAATACACACTTCGAATTTGCTGTTCCTTTCGAGAACCAAACTATAAAAAACTGGCTCAAGACCGTCTATGTAGTTTCTCACATTAAATTTAGTCTTGTGTTTTATAATTCAGAATTTTATTGGAAAACAAAATAATATATAGTTAGCGCTTGTTTATTATCAATTCTTTTTTCTGGACCTCGTTAAAATTTTCCCACAGTATCCAAACCCCACCTAAAATTACTTGCCGACCCCTGGGCAAATAAGTATATATACTAAGGGCCATCAAATGACCATTGGACAATTATTCGAAACTCCAAATCAATCTACATGGGTTTCAAAAAACAGTGTTATTAATTTTTTTCTGGAAAATGGTACACTTTAGAGACAAGATACGTCATTGTTTCTTGACTAACACCGGGATCTTTTCTATCGCCGAACAAAGGCTTCCTGCGGCAGCGTTGGAAAAACGTATCAAAAATAATATTTAAATGTGCTCGAGGACATGTTCTGTAACCGTAAATCTATTGTGAGGCTGTTATTTCTCTGTGCAAATTCGGGGGTGGCGCGATCAATGATAGACGGCCTATCCCTTCGGATGGTATCGGCCTTTTCGACAGGTAAATATCGTCTCCCTTTTTAAAATATTTGCATTATTATATTGCCGGCGTCAACGTTCAAATTAGGTTTGTGATTGTCTGTTTTCCTACTGTTTATGTTTGGTTACCGCGAGAGCATGTGAAATTGGATCATTCACAACACGTTTAGGTGTACACGGGCCTAGTTAATGGAATTGATGAACACTTCGATACACATTGTGATAAATATGTTGAGGAGGAGGGTCTCGCGATTTTTCAGATATATTTTCTTTAATTTATACAGGACTTTTTCAGATCTGGTTAGTATCATAGTCAAAGATAACATTGTATCAAAATTTAACTTATTTTTCTCGGTTTCTGATAAGATACTTACCATGTCTATGTTAAATGTTTGATAGTCGTTAAACCTGTAGTTATTTCTGTGAGTGAAGTTGCAGTATATACATTCATCAATACTTTGATATGTATATTGCTTGTGCACCAATTATTAAATGCAATCAAAAGTAATTAATCAGTTTATTGTGTGATTTTCACTATGAAGAGTGTTACTAAAACCGCGACACGTGTTTCGCTATACAATAGCTTCCTCAAGCGTAAACTG
>WOGJ01256584.1:6223-19038 GCA_015342185.1 Leptinotarsa juncta
CGGCAGAGATCATTATTAGTAAGAGAGTAGTAAGATTAGCAAGGAGTATTCTAAGTGAATTGTAATTAGTGCAGTAGTTTTGTATTAAGTGAATAAAAGTTGTCTAAGTATTATTAGTGTTGTTGTTTTAAAAACGAACCCCAAGTAAATATCGTAACAATATGCTAGTATAACTACCTATTTACCATTCTATTTATTTACCTATCTTCATTTCGTACTGCCATTTTTATAGTCTGCTTTACTATCAATATGTAATAAAGACGTCTTAGCTTCAGGCGTAAATATTTTTTTCATCAGTTTATGTTGAAGTTAGTTTTCATCAATTGCACTTTATGCCTAAGTATTACTTTAACCACTGTTATGGATAAGTACTGTTGTAAATTATCCCCTGAAAACAAAAAGCCGGCAGATGCTAATCACGTTCATCCCTACTTGCGTCTCTTGAAAGCTGTAGAACGCCCTGTCTTTTCGACAGTCATTCCGCCAGCTCCATTGGATTAAATAAGCATTACCGCGACGTAGAAGAGACAGTCGGAAAATGTAACGTTGATTGAGCTAATAAAGAGTTAGCTTTTTCCGATAACAGAAGAGTATAATAAAATATGACGACTTAGGCTGCTTTTTTAAAAACGCTAGATACCGTTTATAGCGCAGTTTGGCGGTACAATGTTGCTTATTCTACAAATTGATGATGTAAATTGAGAAGTACATGTGAATTGTACTGACACTGAATATTATTCCAGGTTATCTGTGCAAATGCATGAAAGTTTGATTTGTTTCAACTACTATTATAAATCTATACGGTGTTTATCATCGACTATATGTTTATCATTTTCTGTGCGTTGAAAATTTTATTTTCATTTGGATATTTGGATTGAAAAATTTATATTACAGTGAATTTTGTATTTTGAAGAAATTTAAGTTTCATTTGTAATTTCACGCAGTTTTCTTAGCTTTTCTGGGCAAATGTACTTGTTGAAATCGAAATATTTCAAAACATATCTTTGTTCTAAATTAAGATATGTCCATGTTTCTGTCTCAAGCTCTCCTCTGGGTCGGGAGTACAGAACACAGAATAAAACGATAATTTGAGCACAGAATACTAAGTTTGAATACTAGCTTCTAGTTCCTTCATACACATATAATATTTATGTTATATTTTATTATTATATATTTTGATATGTCCATATGCAAAGAGTACACCAAATAATTCCATACGTCCTATTCGGCCATAGAAAAAAATCCAATTTTTGTATGGCCTGTGTGTGCTGTATTTTCTGTCCTGTATCACATATAATTTTGTACTTCCTTAGGAGTTGAGTATATTAATATTTTTGTTCCTTCAGTACTGAATACATATTTGACATGTTTAATAAAAGGATTTTCAGCATTTTCTCAAAATGCCTTCATAGATATTCTTCATATATGGGAAATAATGCTAAATTTCAGCCAAGAGAAAAGTTGCATTTCAATATAATAGAAAACGTTATGAAAAACATTCGAATAGATTCTATTCAAGAATGGCACAATGTGAGGCAAGCTATAATGAACCACGAATATAACAGAGGTCAATATGATACCAACAATGTAGATGCTGTGATTTTAGGACATTGTACTTCTGTGAGAAATTATGATTTGGGATCCTCCTATATCAGCTTTCTCAAACAAGAAAATATTAAGCGGAATGTAGCAACTACAAGTAAATATTTGAAATTACTTTACTACATGAACGAACAACACCTCAAAGATGGTAAACGATGTCCAAAGGAACAAGAAGATTTAATACTGAAACACTATAATGATCTACGAGAAGAATTCCCAATTTTAGATTCTTTCACCCTTGAAAATGCTGTTACAGCTCTCTGTCTTACCAGTCAGTGGAAAAAATGCTTGGAACTAATGAAAGAAATTGAAATATCTACAGTACCAAATCAAGCGTCATATAGTGCTTTGATATCTGCTGCTTTCGTTAATGAAGAGGAAGATATGGCTTGGCAACTATTGAATGAGATGTTAGCAAACAATAGAACTCCTCTAAGTATATGTTTCCTCACTTACCTTGGTACGTTGAGGCAGCAGAAGAAAAAGGAAAAATTTATGGAGAAATTGGAAATGTTATTTTCATTTTTTCAGGAGAGCGACTACATGTGTGATCAAGAAACAGCCAAAGTCATTTTGAATTTATGCAAAGGAGATGGTTTCAGAAACAAATTTACTTCAGTAAGTCAATTTATTCCAGTTTGATTATTATTTTAAAAAAGAATAGAAAAGGATTACCCAAAAGTATAATTCATATTCTGAATAACTCATTCATATTTGAAAACTTATAGGGATTTTACTTGATAGATGCCACCATATCTAAGAATGCAATCTACCCATATATAGGAGTAGTTTAGTTGTGAATTTTGACAATATTTAGCTGACCCAGTCCTTCCCATTGAAATATTTTGATAAGACTTCATAATTTTATATATTCATGAGCTATCACTGCCAAAAATGTGAAAAATTGGTTCAACCCATTTCGGGTATGATTTTTGATATTATTAAGCTGCACTCCACATCAAATCAACTATGTTGTATAATTTTTGGTTCACTAGTAGTAACCACGTAGAATATTAAAAAATATTAAATTTAGAAATATTAGAAAGTTCAAACTGGTGTCATTATCTTTAGTTTTTTAGCCTTTCATTTGATGTAAACCATGACAGTAATGAACTAAAATTATTTTTTTACAAAATAAAACAAACTTTTTGAAATATATCAAAAAGACCCCCGCAACTTTTACTATGAAAGGTTTGTTGTTTGCATACTACTCTGTTAGCCAAGTTTCACTATAGACCCTCTACTTTTTGCTAGTCTTTGGCTAATGTAGTTGACTGTAATTATAGAAAAATATTCAGTTTAATTACTCCCTTTGTTTCTATTAAGGTTCTTATGAAAATGTTGGAAATGGATTACAATAAGTTGTTCACATCCAAAAGCACCAGCTTATTTTTTTAGTCCAAGCCAAGTAATCTATTAATTTTTCCAGGCAGTACCTTTTTTGCAAAAGCTTGATCCAAATTACAGATTCCTTAATTGAATCAGAATTGAGCTCTTCATCACTTTTGTTGGAGATATAAGTATTTGAGATTGACAAAATAAACAGTGCCTCTGTGACTTCAATTCTAGTTTCGTAATCCAATTTTTTTATATATATACAGGGTGTTTCATTAAACATGCAGTGAACATTCAGGGGTTATTCCCCAGAACATTTTTTTAAAAACCCCATTAATAAGATGAGGTTGGAAAACAATTTACGATAAAATCAATTTTGATATTTTTCAATTTATTGATGTTCCCGAAATAAAAGTATGGCATACCTACTATATTACGATTTTCAAACATTGAAACATTGTAAAAACGACATTACGATTGCCCGATCCTCGGATTTGAACATACTGGATTTTTTCCTATGGGGCCCAAATGAAATCACTAATTTATTATACTCTACTGCAAAATGGGAGAGATTTATAAAATTGGATCACCACTGGGTGTGACTCAATGAGACCTGACCCTAGTGTTTTTTTTTTAATTTTGTCAATCATTGAGAAAATTCTTGTATGCATGCTGGAGACAGTTATTTTCAACATTTATTGTGAATATAGAAACTTCGTTCACGTGGACTTTAGTTTTTAGGTTCTCCGAAGGTTTCCAACTACAATTCGTTTTCATGAATTTTCCTATCTTTGATTCATTAGAAAATCATTTTACAATATAAATATGGTAATATAGGAATGTAGGCTTTCACGTCTGGGCGTCAATGTTTTGAATGGTTTCCGGGTTTTGCCGTGATCTTCTTTGGTTATAATCTTCAAACGTTTTAACTGCAACAGCGGCAGTCATCTTCAAATTGACACGTGCGGCAGTTGCAGTTGAAACGTTTGGAGATTATAACCAAAGAAGACCACGGCAAAACCCAAAAACCAATCAAAAATATAAATGTTATCGTTTTAGCGTTTTCCAGTAAATGTTTGACTTTTTCATTTCTGAACCATTCAAAATAAAGAAAACACTAAGTGAAAGGTACCTCAATGCGACAGTGAAAATTGCATCCTAATTGGTTAGGCCATTTTTGAAATGAACGAGTACAAACGCAGACACAAACAGCAAAGATGTGAATTTGAAGATGAGATAGATTTCATTGCATTGATGGTAATCAATTTTCTATCCGTTCCTTAAGGTTTTCCAACTATCTATGTTAATGTTATGCACCTAAATGAGGGGTTCAAATAATGAGAGTCAATAAATTACTAGAACAAAAAGGCTTTCTCTCAAGTGCATTTCACTAACCAAGTTATCATCATCTGATTACTTTTACGAGTGGAAGGGTTTGCTGAAAAAAATACGAAAAATAACATCACGTCACTTGGGTGGACCGCCCAAGATGACGAACTAGTTATTTTTTATGCACTCCCATCATATGGCTATCAAATGAAAGGGTTTCTGACAAGAATCCAAAAAATGAAATGACTGCACCCTTAAAATTATATAGCAGAGCCACAAAGATGTGAAATATGTTTTTTTATGCACCACATAATAGGAATATCGAATGAAGGAGGGTTCATGGGAAAATAATTCAAAATGGCAAAAAACATAAGGGCTGGCATATCAATTCAATCCATAACTCGGCACATGTTAGAGATAGTTTGGAGGTAATTGAAGAAATCTTGTTGTCGAGATCAATCATGAAACAATAAGGCATTGAATACTTCATGTCCAACAATACATGAAAAATGATCATACAAGTTATAGAACAAATAAAATGAAAACAAGATTTCATTTACATGCTCTAAAAAAAGCATGATTATTGGTTGGATCAATATCAAGTAAATTTTATGTGAGTTTTTCAATATAAGCGTTTAATTCGGATTATGAAGATCCTATTTAGGTGAACTTTTTCTTGCTCCTAGGTAAGTATTTTATTCCCTTCGAAAATAATTATTATACTTACAAACGTGATCATTACTGTTAGTTACACTTCAGTTTGATTTTAGATAACTTACCAAGGAGTTTGCAAAAACTGTCGTGAAAAACTGGATTACTTTGACTTAAAGGATGAGGAATTTAATGAATTGAAAAATAAACTCTTCAAAAATGTTATTGTAGGCAAAGATGTGTTTGTAAAAACAAATCCAGAAGAATTGCAAAAGTTTACTAGATTTGTCGAGGATATGGGAAAGTTTGATGTGGTACTAGATGGTCTAAATGTTGCTTACACTGCAGGAACAAGACAACCTCCGCAAGTCTTGTCGGGAATGGTAATATAAAGATTCAGACTTTATTTTCTAGTATTATATTTGAACTTATTTCTCAGGTAGCTGCAGTTGTATCTCATTTCGTTAACCAGAACAAAAATGTTCTAGTTCTTGGCAGAGTCCACATGAATAACTGGCCGAGAACCAACTGGAGATACATCAATGAACATGCAACAGTTTTTCTTACTCAAAATATTTCCCAAGATGACCCCTATCTTCTGTACTGTGCTCTAAATTCTGGAAAAGATACGATTATTGTTACTAGAGATTTGATGAGGGG
This sequence comes from Leptinotarsa juncta, assembly GCA_015342185.1. NCBI lineage: Eukaryota > Metazoa > Arthropoda > Insecta > Coleoptera > Chrysomelidae > Leptinotarsa > Leptinotarsa juncta. The sequence continues at coordinate 11,801 of WOGJ01256584.1, forward strand.
TCACAAGTTCCTTTTGAAAAACCCAAAAGATAAAATATTGTTCAATAGGTGGTTGACACAGCGACAATATCAGTTGATAAATATCAAAAACAGTATTAAACCTATTTTTAGGTAATTTGAAAACACTACTATAAGAACTGAGAAGTTTACATATTTAATTCTGAATTACAATTAAAATGAGTTAATAATTTTCTTCTCTTAGTAATGCGATGTTTTTCAGGATTCCTCCTCAATTCAGTCAAGTATCTCAGAAAAATGGAACAACCTGGCATATTCCATTTGTGGAAGAGGGTGCTGATAATACCAAAAACGAATTTCATAAGACTTGGCTTTGTTTCAAAATACAGTAAATATTTTTCATTGTTTTTTTTATTCAATTTCAGTGTACGCAATTTTCACTGTAGTATTATTAATGAAACCCTTCAAAATGGTCATCTGCAAATTGGGAATTTTCCGATTGTACGGATTTTCAGTTCTTGAGTCACTTTCACAAGAACGGAACAACTACTTCAAGGTTACTATACTAATTGGTCATTCTCTGCTTAGAGGACACCTGAATAAAATGGGGCTGTACAACGAAAACCTCAGCTGCAGATTATGCAACGAAGGGACTCAAAACAGCTCTACACATCTTATGCGAATGTGAGGTACTGAATCACAGGAGGTAGGCAATATATAAACATACAAAATTACGCTCAGAAGAATATGACAACCATTCAACATGGAACAAGACTGATGAAATGGGTGTCATGAGAAGATGGGAGAATAAACGCAATAAGCCCAAGAGGCTGTAATGTTTACTGGAGACTTGGGACAAGTCAGACAGCTGCCAAGGAACAAAAAAAGACTTTCATAATGCTTTCAGTCATGAGATTACAAAAAATGAATTTTAATAATAGAATATTATAAAAGTTTGGCCTATGTAACCCTTAAAATGCCAACCCCTGATATCAGCGAAGTGTTGGAAAACTTGTTCAATATGAAGACTGCATTATTAAGATGACCTTGTGAAGAGTACACTCTAGTTTTTTTAATCTCGTATTGAGTATGTGGAAACTCTTTCATGGTATTCTGTTGATCATAAGACATTTTATATCTGAATCATTCACGTAATGAATGAAGGTATTCCAATACCTGTATTTGAAATTGGAAAGTTTCAGTTCAATTAGCGCACAAGGTATAAAACAATGTCAATGGACTCTTATCAAGTTCCCAAATTCACAAGAGTTTACTAATTAATCCCCGTTGTAATATCATTATATTTGTAAATTTTCATGAACAGACATTTTTATCTTTAATGTTCAACAGCAACACATTTTTTTGTTGATCCTCATCTGAAATATAGACAGAAATGGTCTAATAAATCCAACTGCTTTACAATCATTTTAAGATAACCGCCCACGTTTTTAGTGGATACATATTTGACATGATTGTAAACTAATTAAAAGGCAATTTACTGAATCAAATTTGAAATTTTTTTCATATGAAATGGTTTTAAGATAACACTATCAGGACATTCCACAACAAGACACTCAAGTTGTTAGCTTTTATTCAATATGTAAAGTATACATAAACTTTATTCTATTCATTATCTTCCTCATCATCATCTTCTTGGCTGTTGATCTGGAAGTACCTAAGTTCGTAGGAATCTTTACCAGATGCCACAACTCTCAACCAATCACGAAGATTATTCTTCTTCAGGTATTTCTTTGTAAGGTATTTCAGGTATCTGTAAAAAAAATACATCTTACTTAAACCACTTTGCTATTAGAAAATAGTCTCAAGAACTTGAGAACACAAATAGTTCATCCTTACATCCAACAAATTTTTAACAGGAAAATTCATTATAGACAATGAAATTGACTGTTGCAGTACTTTGTATTTACTCGGCTATGAAGCCGGTAAACATAGCGAGCACAGCCTTTAATCTATGCAGTATAAAACACCATTAAATCCATTGAAATGAAAATGTAATGGAGCTGGGACTGCAGCAGTTATATTTATTTGTTACCTAAACTTATACATACCTTTTGGAAAACGGAATTTCTGAATTGACAACTACTTTTGTTCCCTTCTCTCTTCCCAAAGTCACAACATGTTGACTTCCTTTACCAGCAGCAAAATTTTGAGTTTTTCCATTGATCTTTATCCTCTCTTTCAAATAGCTTTCCTAAAAAAATATAGGAATTTTCAGCACTAAGACTCTCGATAAGTTGGACAAGATTAAAAAATAATGGGCTTATTTCATGATTTTTGGTTTACAGTTCATTTGGTAGTAATTTCAAATTGAAAAATAGAGCACTTTGTTTCAGCTCTCTAAATAGCTTTTGTTTTCCTGTAATGAACAGTACCAAACTGTAAAATTGACGGAGCGTATAAAGTTTTTGATTCATTCGTGATTCAAAGAAAAATCACAGTCACATGTTGATATCATAGAAATTTTAATAACGAAAGTGTAGATGAACCCGTTAAACGTTTGAATTAATGAAAAAATTCTCTAAATGAAATGTACTCAAAAATCATGGTTCTAAATAGAATTCAACATGCTATATTTTTAAATGGTTCCTGAAGGCTCATTACAGTTTCTAATGTTTCATAACTTCGTATTTTTGTTAAAATAATTGGCACTCTGCAACACCGCTGTAGGCAAGATCAATTTTATTGGTCGACAGATACGCGGTCAATAAAAACTCTTGCCTATCGAATTATCTTTTTTCTGCAAATATAAAGCGGTATTGGGACCGCTTAGGCTCGATACATATAATGTATCCCTAACTCTATCAGTATATAAGGAAACCAGTATCATATATCATTTTCAATAGTATAAAACAAGCCCGTTGTTATGTTAGAAACCATTATCAACATTACAAAATATTGAACAGGATAGGTATAGTTATATATAACAAAGTTCTATGATTTTTTCATTTCACATATATGTCTAATCTAACATACATGCAACATTCTAATATATAAAATATAATGGAATAATCAATCGTAAGACAGTAGAGACGATGAGATGATATTCCCTTATGCAATCAATAAAACTATAGCCAGTCCATGAATATCAAAGATGAACGAGTCTCCCAAATTTGGTCCATTGCAAATCCTAACTTTGACCGCCCTCTGATTATCACTGCAAGGCTCTGGGTATATCTAATATATCAACTTCAGCCTTTGCAGTTTATATCTAGTGAATTGTGTCACACTGAAAATTGTGTTTTATATCTGTTATCTTCACTGAAAATTGTATCGGCTAAACGCTTTCATGCATTCTCGCTTGCACAAACAAAATTGCATGTGCATGAAGACAATTGAGTAAATATAAAACAGGATTTGAAAATTATGCTACTATTGAATGGATCATATATAATTGTTAATGAAAAAACAGTACATGCATACTAATGATCCTGGAACTATTATTTTTATTTAAGGTTTAGGAATCACACGTTAAAAGGTAAGACCTCGTCAGTCCTTAGCTCGCACAAGTTTCTCAACTTCTGAGAAATGTTCGTATGGGGGCGACAGCTGATTTAACAGAAACACAGATTTTTCAAACAGACAATTGGGGGACAATCCAACAAAGTAAGTGTATAAGTTGGTGTTGTCTGTTTACAGAAGGCCTTTGGAATAATACTATAATTCAACATAGGTTGACAAAATATACATCTCTTAGGAACTATAATAAAGTGTAATTGTTGGAGTACTTTGTATTTACGTGATCATAGTTCAAATCGGTAAACATAGCAAGCACTACCTTTGATCTCCACAATACTAAACACCACTATGAACATTGAAATACATTTCACGTGGAGCTGGGACTGTGGAAGTTTCATGAATAATAAAAATACAACATGAAATAGGCTTTAGGAAATGTACTTACGAAATTTGCAACATCCAAAATGCTATCTTCACTTGGGTGTGTGCAGTCGATCACAAATTTAAGGGCAACCTTCTTCTTTTTCAGACCTTTACCGCGAATTTGGGGTTTCTTACCCTGTGGTTTGGTAGCAGGAACGGCGGCCTTTGTCTGGAATCCACAACAAAATTAGTTGTGTTTCAGCCAGACAAATTGAGTTTGACGAAACACTTCGAACGAAATACTGAAAATTATCTATACAATATCTGAGAAATAGATTGGTTGGTTCATAGATCAATACCACACAGAAATAAATCATATTTGAACACGTGACTTTCTAAAAAAAAATTGGACAAAAAGTTTATAAAAATATTCCTAAGCATGGTAAGAAAAATAACCACCAATTTAAAGTTTGACATTATCATCTAAAAATATATAAGGATGTTGAAATAATTACCGGAGACATTTTACTAGTATCTACAAACACTGGATGCCAGAAAAGTAAATTATACTATGCAACTTCACGCACCGACGTCGCTTTACAAAAGAAAGAGAAATGAAGGAATAGTGACGATTGACGTTTTTATAGGTTTTAATTTTGACATTATCCGCCAGGCGTCGTAAATTAGAAATTATTACAGTGTTGCCGTTCACCGTCATTTCTCACTCTAGATTTGAGTTCTGTGTTATTAACAGAGCAAAATAAAAAGTCAACATTGGCTTAATGCGCCTCAATGGAAATAAAAGCCATTAACATAGAGAGAGAGATAACTCAACAACATGATTACACAATAATAAATTTGAGTGTTTGCGAGCCCCCTTAATGAAGCCAAGGGATTTCAGGTTCCCCAACATCCATTTTCCGAGAAAAACCTAGTATTACGTCCCAGTGGTGATATTAGAACTAAGTCAAACGGTAAAAAAACAATATATACAATCATTAAAAAAGAGACTATAATACAAAAATAATACATGATCATATCAAAAAACACTGTTTTCAGTAAGAAGATATTGTCAATAAGTGAGTCGCATGTGTCTCAATTTTGAAATATTTCGATTTCAACAAGTACGTTAGGAATATGTGAAAATTACTTAGAATTACATATAGAAAAATCGATTTCTTCATAATACAAATCTGAAAATGCCAAATTTTTTTGACCCGCCAAAAAAACGTACTCCAAGCGTTATTTCGTTAGAAATGGATCATTATTTCCGTCAGTTCCAATTTTTCACATAGAGAGCCTTTCAAAGTACCGATGCTTTTTAAGGAATGTTTTTATTATATTATTGATCGGGAAGTAGAGTTATGATATAATTTTTTTATTATTGATGAAAATCCATCATTGGAGTCGATTGTATTATTATAGGTAATTAATTGTGGTTGTAGTCTGATTTTTATTAATGTTTATCAGATAAACACAAGTGGCGCTAGCGTTTAGGGGAAGTCATTCGATTTCAAGGTCATAGAGAATTAAAATTATGAGCTATGTTCCAATTTGAATATTTCGAAATAAAAGAGTTTGGAGAAATTTCTCTCACTGTAGAGATTCATGCATCCCTGGGGTTGAGAGCCCGGAGTGTCGAGGAAGAAGAATATTAATTTTTACTTTTGTGTTTCCTTGTTTTAATTTCATTTGATTTAATTACATCACTTTGTACCTATGTTGAATTTTGATTATAAGTCGACTGATTGTCAAATAAAAAACTATGACATGAGCAGTAGTCACTCACTACAAAATACAATTTTAAAAGAATATTTATCTATATAATAGAAATATAACTTCTGTGAGTATTTGGACTCGAAACATTGGAATTTACACGAAACTAAAAGTTTCCCCACAGAATTGTTGTACGGAGAAGCTAGAATCTTCATACCGTCTACTCTTGCTCGTTTCGAGCGGTCTTCAACATGCTGCTTAGCACTTGAGCGAGATTAAGATCTAACTTTTTTTTGGTTTGAAGTATGACCTGTTTCTAGTCGGCCTATGATGCTTCGACTCTTCGATATCTATTGTTCTTTGGAATTCGGACTCTACTGTGTGTAATTCACCGATACACTTATAGGTCCATTGATAAAACCAGTGCCAGGCAAATGTATATTTTATGTTCCATGCTTCAATGCTTGACAGGATGATGGAACGTAAAGAGAAAATACCTCAGAGTAATAATAAGACATGCCATGATTATTCCAATACAATAAATGTATTTTGAAACCGGTATCGTACTATCCTTTTCTGTACAACTTTTGGTCGCGGGGGGGTGGCGGGTAATGAGAGGTTATAGAGAGTTTGTTTACATCTGAAGTAAGTTGGACCATAAAACAGTGGCGGTTGGTTTAGTTGATAAACGGAGGGATATTATATATTTATAAGATAAATTATTTTTTTTTAAACTACACCCCACGATTTGATCTACACAAACTTTATATGAAAAATATATTACTTGTTTCGCTAGCACAGTAGCATTTCAAGTGATGTTGTGATATATTTTTCAAATAAAGTTTGTGGAGATCAAATCGTGAGGTGTAGTTTTTGAAATTACTATGGATCTTCATCAAGTAACGGCCGAATCAATCAGAAAAAAATATTTGCATATGTTGAAGAATAGAATGATACCATGCATCAATGCAGGAGGATATAAATTTATTCGAAAACGAAATAGTTTTTCAGCAGAATGGTGCAGCTCCTCATTATGCAGCTCAAGAATGACAATTTTTGAATTATCATTTTGCTGGTCGCTGGATTGGTGAAAGAGGTCCTACAGAATGGCCACCAAGGTGTCTGGATCTCAATCACGAAGATTCCTTTCTAAGGGGTCATTTGGAGTCTGAAATGTATGAGATAGAATCAACAACATTAGAAGATGTGAGAGAGAATATCATGAGACATTGCAGAAAAACTCCCGAGATAATTAAACATGTGAGGGCGGCAATGGAAACTCGTTTGTACCATTGTATGGAAGTTGGTGGAAACGTTTTTGAACCATTACTATAGAAAATGTTTTTCTTCTCATTGTCCAGTCATCAGATTTTGATTGAAGAATTGATAAAAATTTTTTTCCGGATTTAGTACCTCCATATTTGTCTTTAGAATGAATATTTCAAAATGTGGCCTCCTGTATGATTGTTGACTTTTTTATGTATTTTTCCTGCAAATCATTATTCCAAAAGTTAATCAGGGGGACCCATTTTGAATGGAATATATATTCGGTTAAATGGAAAAACACGTAGCATTTTTAATGGCATTCTCGATACCGGAAACAAATATAATGACAGTTGCGTTTTGGAAATATTTCATAAAAAGACATTTTTTGGAAGGAGCACCCTATATTTCATCATGCATTTCGATTCATAATAACATTCTCAACAACAAATGTCATATCA
>WOGJ01256622.1:0-10283 GCA_015342185.1 Leptinotarsa juncta
CTGATTACAACCATGTGCTGGTACCGAACTCCTACCAAGAAGGCGAATTCAACAATGAACGCTGCCCTTTCCATCTGACACTGGGCGATCACGTGAACATCACGCTTCGGTTTTGTTTTACTCTACCTTGGATTTGAATAGACTTTAGATATTATGAAACTGTTTGTAGCTTCGTGTTTTTATGTCACTTGCGCCAGGAAAAAATTTCAACTGACAATGTCCTAAAAACCCAAAATCAGAAACAATTTCAAAAGATAGCCGCGAAAGCTTATATTTCTATATTGAACTATAGGTAACAAGATCACATATGGATGGATACAGGCTCTTATTTGAATCCTTCGAAGTTATAACTGCTTCATATAATTATTATACGTTACTTGAATTCAATTATATATTTATCAAAATATTACAGTGGGGATTAACTGAGATGTGATTTCTCAAAAAACTGTTTTTTATCTTTTATCAGAACTTGCAGCATATCCATTTTATAGGGATAAAATTTATGTGATTTCGATGCTTTTCTTACTGGCCCATGTGACATGCCTTCCTGTTCTGCTAGTGTTTGTGAAAATCTTGTGGTCTCTGCAACAAATATTCTCGAAACCTCAGTTTAAGCTTCTTCATTCTGAATTTGTGGGTTATTTCTGAAACCAGAATCAGAAATATTTATTACCAAATCAATAATATACCTGTGATTTACATCAGTGAGGCTGCTGACTCCCTTGCAAAAGAGGGTGCTGTAAGCAGCTTCATCGGACCAGGACATGTCATTGGCGTCGCTTTAAACTTTGCCTAACAAACATTGAAAACCCGGATGTTAAGAAGATTTATGGACTTCTAGCAGAATCTTCCAGAATTGGCTCACCCCAAGGCGTTTATTCATCCTTCGAAGCTTGATACCAAATAGTTGTTGGACTACAATAGGGATGAAATACGATGTCTAACATGCCTTCTTATAGGTCACTGTTATCTGAATCATCATATGCAGAGAGTAGGACTGTCGGAAGACAGCGTGTGTCGCCTCTGTTTGGAAAATGATGAGACAGCAGAACACATACTTCATGCCTCCCCTGCTGGGTCCGAATCAGGTTTTTAGAGTTCGGCAGAGCCGCACTCTTACCATCTAACCAGAAAGACCACTCACCATATAAACTAATCGGCTTCGTTAATAAGCTGGGTTTATTTGGTCGAGTGTGAATAGGTGTGAGCCAAAATAAACCCTTGCGGGTTGCAGTGGAGGGTCGAATAGACCAACTCACTTTGGACCTAACCTAACCTACATCATCATAAAGTATATTATTGAACAAATGTAACTCGAGATTCGCAAATTTTCCATTATGATTTTCACTGTTAACAGTGATACTATTATTTCAATTAACTGTATTATTACTTTTTTCAGATGCCAAGGTTTTTCGATAATTCTGTTGAGGACGACAGTAGTAGAGCTTCAACTCCAGATGAGATGACTCCCAGCCTGCCTCATAGAGGATCTTTTCCTGTGCGACAAGAACTCTGCGTCAGTTGCATAGCAGCCAAGGCAGCGGCTGTTATCAATCAAATAAATCATGACAAACAAATCGTTATCAACGAAGAAGCTTCAACGTCGACAGCTAGTGATATTCAGCAAGTGCTTTCGATGAATTTAGACAGTGATAAAACGTGTCACAGCAGTACGACAAAACGATGTACATGAAGGAGATTTTTAGACACTCGAAACAATATTCCTGCGATCTTTTTATCGTGATTGTTGATATGGTGGTCGATTTGACACAGTGGATTATGTTAATATTTACCAGAATCTGAAAAAAAATTATTTGAAGTTTTGTAAATTGTAACAAGTACATCTGCCTGGTGCAGATAGCAAAATTTGTCAATTTGAAAAATCTGAAAGGCATTGTTACATTTCAAACTTGAAGAACCGTGCTTGACATAACATCCCATGTTTGAATTTGCGATCTAGTCATTTTTCTCAGAATTTTTAAAGATTCGCAGGAATTTTGTGGAAACAGTACTTAACAAACTATAATATTTTTTATACTGACTTTCAAGTCCATTTTTTGTGATATATTAGTAATAAGTTTTTCCGTCATGACGAACACTCATTTGGTGCTTGAATCATTTAGTTTCAGTTTGATTAGTTGCGTAAACTCCACAGGAAAATTAATGCACGTAGATCCGTTTTTAGTTTACTACTTCGATTATTTATTTTTTTTACCAAGTACAGTGATTTTTTCCCTAAATATTCAGGAGCATAATAGTATGAATGATGTAAAGTAATATTCTAAATTAGGATAGGTCATTATCCGAATATCAATGTCAGTAAATATGAAAACAATGAAAATATATATCAAAAATAAAATTTTAATTTTATTTTGTTAATGTTTTTGATGAATTGTCACTTCTAGATGATTATGTATAGATATTGTAATTAACATTTGAAAGCACATTGGTATTAACAGTTATTTGTTTTATACCACATGTACTCGCTAACCTTATACAGGTATTTAATATGTATTTGAGTGAATTGAATCAATTCCATTTGATTTCAAAAATAAAAATGTTGATTATCAAGATAGAAGTGAATTTTACACATTAACTAAGTTAATCGTGAACCTAAGACCATTCTGTATCATCCTGAAGGTTTTTATTACACTAAATCCCAATGTAACCTCAGAATTTCTCTCCCATATCAACATTTTGGGATACTTCAAACTAAAGGTAAAAAATGTTTTCAGCTAGATTCGATATTAGGTATATTACTTTGAAAATTGATCTCGCAAAACATGTTTAGTTGTTTGAAAATAGAAATTTTTGTTTGGAGGTACATTAGATTTTGTTTGGAGGTACATTAGATTTTGTTTGGAGGTACATCAGATTAACACTTTGGTAATTTTGCATGAAATCCAAAATCCACTAATCTCTTAAAACTCCTGACTCATCACTTTGAACCTCAACCCAAACTCTATGACCTGACAACTAATCTCCAAATGCCATCAAACATCACAAACCTCAAATGCTATGAGTTCCCCAAACTGCTCTAAGAATTCCTTTCCAGCGGAGTTTAGAGCTCATGCTGTTCATATTACATGTATTATTAAACTTTTAGGAAATGTAATACTTCTTTTTTCGTGGGCAGCTCATGAACTAGATGTTCCATTGGCATATTAGCTCATTGACAAATTCAGTTACCTAATTGATGATGAAAATAACCTAGATGTAAAAAAAATGTTTTTTACCCTTAAGTTAGGATATTTCGAAATGCAGGTGTGTTGAAAAATCTGCTGGAAAATATAGTTTGGTCTGTGTTCTGAAAATTGTTGGCCTGTTATTTTCAATGAAGTACTCTGAAAAAGACATGTTCATTCAAATTAGTTTCAATGAGTAAAAAATGTGAAAGAAATTGAATTAGTGCCTTGTTTTGTGTGATTTTATTGTCTTTTTCAGAGATCTGTTTGAATTTTGAATGTACAAAACCTCTCACCGAGCTGATTTTCTTATACCATATATTGATAACTATTTACAAAAAACAATTTGCTGCTTGTAAATATTTCATGCTACATTATGACTGATTATAATAAATGAAGAGAAATGTTTCAATGGCGTTTCATTCCAAAAACTATTCAACAAAATAGAGAACGGGTAAGATGTAATGAAATCTTTTCAGGTTTTGTATAACCCTCTACAGGCTGTAAGGTTAGTGAAACAAGATTCAAAACGACTACATTTTTCTTTTAATGTACTCAAATGTCCAAAAAAGAGTAATATAGGTTAGGTCAAAAGTGAGTGGGTCTATTCGACCATCCAACGCAACCCGCAAGGGTTTATTGTGGCTCATACCTATTCAAACTCAGCCAAATAAACTCAGATTCTCACCGAAGCATATTAGTGGTCAGGTCAGATGGTATGAGTGTGATTCAACTGCTTTAGAATCTGGTTGAGTATACAAAGTTCTTGCGGACAAGTAGGTTTCATATCACGATCCCTTTTGTATGCCCTAGACACTGCCTTGCGAGCCACTTCAATATCCTATCAGACATTAATAATTTCAGACCAATTAGTCTTTTGACATGTATATCAAAACTATTCGAAAACGCAATGGCCACAAGACTAACATCTTTCTTCTCAAACTTTAATATGTTTTCAAATCACCAACACGCTTATTTGAAAAAGAAATCCATTGTGACAGCTCTTGTTGATTTTAGTAATGAAATTCTGGAAGCAATGGAAAGAGGGGATCTATCCTGTGGGATTTTCATGGACTTATCTAAAGCCTTTGATTGTATAGATCATGATCTTCTACTAGGAAAACTTTACAAATATGGAATTCGAGGGAACTCCTATGACTGGTTCAAGTCGTATCTAGAAAACAGAAAGCAAATCGTAGAACTGAACTTGAAAGATACAGTAGCACGATCAGAGGCTTTGGAGACGTCTATGGGAGTTCCACAGGGTAGTATATTGGGCCCAATACTCTTCATTATATTTACAAATGACATAAACATGGTGGTAAATTCAAATTCCGCTCACATAGTTAACTATGCTGATGATACTAACCTATTGTTGACAGGTGCAAACTTACCACACATAATAAAACATGGCAGCATTGTAATAGAAAGGACAAAAAAATTTTTTCTGGAAAATAAATTGATTTTAAATGAAGAAAAAACAGATTGCATCATGTTCAAAATTGATAACAGCATGGAGACACCGAAGAGCATTAGTTTCAATGATTTTAGAGTGACCTGCAACACCTCTGTGAAGTTTTTGGGTATATATATCGATGACACCTTAAGTTGGGTAAATCAAATAGACAATCTCTGCAGAAAACTTTCTTCAACTACATATGCTATGAGAATTCTCAAAAAAAAAACGTTGACAGTGATGTTCTGATGACTGTCTACTACGCTAATTTTTACTCTGCAATACGGTTTGGTATTATCATTTGGGGCTCCAGTCATGAGCTGAACAGAGTATTTCTTTGCCAAAAAAGGGTAATCAGAATACTTTTGGTATGAAGGTCAAAGACTCATGTAGAGGAATCTTTAAAATGAACGAATTATTAGCAGTACCAGCAATATACATTTTTGGGTCATTAATATTTTTAGTAAATCAACCAAGCTTCTTTGAAAAGCATGATAAAACACATTAGTATGGAACAAGATTTAGGAATGATTTTTTATATCCGATACATAAAAAATCTCTATATGAAAGAAGTACAGTCTACAGTGCGATAAATTTTTTAATTCTCTCCCACAGGATATAAGAGACATTGGGATGGCTAGCGGTTTTTTAAAGTTATTTGAAGAATTTTTATGCAATATAGAGCCTTATACTATAGATGAATATTTCAACAGTGTATGTTGAATTTTATTTTATCAACTCTCTACTTATATGTGTATGTGACGTGTTGTATTCAAATTTTGTATCTTATTACTCTTTTGTATTTTTATTCACTGACGTGTTTCTCGGACAAAGTATTTCTTTTAACTTTTATACAAGATTTACATATACTCTGTAGGAATAAATGAATATCTATCTATCTAATCTACAGTGATTATTTTTTAATAAATGAAAATGAATGGAAAAGAAATAAAATTTTAAATGATATTTTTATTAAAAAAATCTCATTTGATACATTTGTGAATGTCAAAATTAAAAAAACAGATGAAATAATCAAAGGAATAATGAATTTTAATTTCAATTTTTCTTCTTCATCGTCGTCGTCTTCTCGCAGTTGTAAAAATTCAAGGGCGTTAACATCTTCATTGTCATCTCCACCCAGATTCGTTTCCGTGATTTCTTCGTTAACATTGGTCTCATATGGTACAGCATTAAGACGAGCTTGCCCATTACACTGGCCACAAGCCAAAGAGCATTGCAACCCCGCTTTCCTGCATCCACATTTTGACCACAACCACTTTTGCAGATACAGAATATCGTATTGAGTAACTCATGTGGAGCAGGTGGTAAAATGGTCATGATAGGTTCTAGCAATCCGTTACGTATTGTCCAATCCCATTCCTGGGGTTCCGTTACGCATTGTCCAATCCCATTCCTGGGGTTCCAAATCATGTCCTAACCAAGTTTTAACTTGGTAATAAACACGATTAAAATTTTGGTGAGCTGCTCCACTTTTAGGTGGGATATTTGATAACCGCACAGGTTTATTGAGCTTTGCTATCTTGACATATTGTGCATAACGAAGATGGTCGATAGTATCTACAGACTTTGGAGCATTATAAACAGCTAATAAAGTTTGCAATTCACTATCAAATAATCTTTGAACCGGGCAGTTTTCTTCTTCAAATGCTGCGGCAAGTTAATCCAAATTAGATGGTTTCTCGAATGTTCTTAAAAAGAGCGCATAACTCGTATCACAGTCGCTTTCGCTTAAAGCGTGAAGGAACAAAATGTGTGAACTTGAATATTTGTCGAAACTCTTAGAGGAGAATCTTGCCGTTTTCTCATTTGCTTTGCCACCTTTTTTAAAGAAAATTTCTTGCTCAAGAGATACTGTACGCCCAATTGAAATCATAAGTAAATCAATATCTTCACCGACTATAATTACTGTTCTTTGACGTTTAGATTCTTCAATAGCTGTCTCAATAATGAGAACATCCGCATCATCTCTGGCCTGTTTAGTTTTAATGTCAACAAAATGCAATTACCGTAAAAGAGAATACAATTAAAATGTGATTAACGTATATCCATTAATGACTTTTTGAAATACAGGAATACATTGCATTATTGAATTCATAGATCGGTTCATTAATGAAAAAAAATTAAATATAATGTATTTGTTGATATAAAATGAAAATTATTTATAATTATTTATAAAATAATAATTTATAAACCTTAAATGAGCTTATTTCGATCGGGAAAACTAGTTGATTTCAAATAACATTTAATCTGCGCTCGGGCTGCCCTCTATCTCAAAAACGATTCAACGTATGAAAACATGTTTTAAACAAAAGTTGTAGAGAATTTAATTCTCTACAATATTGATAGTGAATACAATTAACATAAAACCTATTGGGAACGAAATATTGGCAAAAAACATGCAAAAAGTCGGGTTTTTTGACTTTTGACCCCCGAAATACAGGCCTAAATCGACCTAAAATGACTGGACTATCGGGTGATGACTGGACTATTCCTCCGAGAGCACTTTCACCTATCTCTTCCCTCTATCCGCTTTGACTCTCTTTGATAGATACTTTCATGAGACTTGGTCAAGTGACTTGGCACATTTCATTCCACCTATAGCGGTACATATTAGAGATACGCGACGAACTGAAGCTACTCGTCGTTTTGAGGTTCAACTCAGTACACCTCGAACTTCACTACTTAAGAACTCTTTCATTTGGAGAACTGCGTTTATGTGGAATAAACTTCTGAATTATTTTTTAGTTTTTAGTACATCATCTGCTTCAAAATTTTTTTAAATAAAACCGTTTAACATAAAACAATTTTTTACTCATTTTATTTACCACTTGTATTTGTAACTAACGTTACTGCAGTTTCGTCCTATAAGTGCAATTTGAAGTGAATGAAGTGAATGAAATGAAATTAATAAATTTGTAAATGTCCTCATAGGACGAAACTGTAGTTCAGGTTACATGTATAAAAACATAGGAAGTTTTCTCATTTTTCATGATGATCTCCTAGTCTATGGAGTTTGAATTTGTTCTCTATTAATAAGGGTGCTGTATATGAAATATGTCCACAATGTTCCAAATAATGCAAGAATTAAACGATAAAGAGGATGTATTTGAAACAGGAGAAGTGGAAAAAGCACTGCTTCATGACACACCCTCTATGAAAGGTTTTAGAACACACCCTCATTTATTTATTATCGATTTTATTACATTTGGTTGACGTACACTGTATAAAGTTATGAAACATAAAATGATAGTAAAGCTTTTATTGGACAAAATTGGTGCAAAATTGATTCAACACGTTTTTTTTAAAACAAAACAAATGGTTATAAATGTTATAATATAGATATAATCAACAAGGTACTGGCTGCAAGACCCATGGATAAACTTGATACTAAACCAGCTCCAGTGACAGTCTGATTATTACATAAACTGGTGTTGCAGGTTTCACAGGATACAAATCCAGCTGTTTTATTCACAGTATCACAAAAGATTCCAACCCCACAAGATCTTTGAATTGTTACTGAAATCATAAATCAAAAATGATTACAAAATATTTTATATGCCTAAATTTAGTAGGTGCTACACAGGGGGAATACAATTTTTTTTTAATGAAAATATTAAATCAATAGCATAAAACTAATGTCATGTAATCTCAAATAATTTATTTGTTTCTCAAACCTAAAATGTATTATCAAACCAGTGCCGAAGCCTTCGGAAAAGGTAAAAAGTGAAAGAAAATAGTGGTAGGATGAAACTCACTGGAAAAGGAAGAATATAGGACAGAAATGAAGAGAAAAGTTATTTACGAGCAATTCAAGGTCGGGAAGTAGAAGTGGTGGGTTTTTATGGGTAAAAATCTGTTTGTCGCGATTTCCGGCAAAACTACAAGTCCTATAGAAAAAAATCAAATAGCAAAGTTGTAGGCAATTAAAAAATCTATAACTTTTGTATACACATTTTTTTTCACATCACCTCAAAATTTATGCGAAAAATTCAAATGACCGATTTTTTGGTTTCTCATTTTTATATTTTACAAGTGCATTGTGCATGTCGTGCTTTTTTATTGCATGAAGTAATTTGGCAGAAAAATAAAACGGCAAGTATTTGCGCTATGTAGAGAAACAGCAAGCAGCTCTAACATTTTTAATAGGTACCCCGAAATTGAAAAATCAGTTACTGTGACAACAGTACCAGCAGCTAATTCAACTAAAAGAGGAGAATGAAGTCTCAGAAAAACCTCAGACAATGGTCCAGAGTTCAATTATCAAAACCATACAAAAATACCATTTTTGCAACATTTTTTCATCTAAAAGAAAAACAAGGACACAATGATAAAAACGTTAATGGGGACATTACGTTACAAGGATTTTTTTGTAAACAAGCAGAAGAAGATGCTGATGCTGAAGTAATGAAGACCTCGATAGGAATTGCCAGGAATACTATAAAGCTATCATAGTTGTGAGTCAAAATGTTGATATTTTAGTACTTTTGAATCAATTGAATTTAACTAATCATGACATTCATTTTCTCAAGCCAGACGAAGACGATGATGGTCTTGAAGATTTCGAAGATCTACTAGAATTGGAAAGGTTTTTCGAATCTAGTGTTAAAAAAATACCATCAGATGAAAACTAATGGATAAGTGATTAGAATTCAAGATAAGGTATATGTAAATAACAAAATTAATGCAGATAAAAATATTGAAATGAATAACGTAGTGAGTATAAATTATTTGAATTCAATTGTACAATTCCAAGCATAATTTTAATGAATTCAAATGCCTAACATGTTGCTTCACAGACTATTGAATATTCCACTGTCTGAGGATAATTTCCAGAGAGAGCTGGGTTTGATCAAACAAATCGCGGTCAACAACGATTATGAGGTAGATATTACCGACTCCATTTATTCCAAAAAACTGCAGAAGCAATCCATAGACCAGGTCTACCCAAATTCAAGATGCGATAACGTCAGCTGTAGGACATTGTTATATTTGGGCGAACCCACTAATAATATCGCTCGATTTTTGAAAAATGAATGCGTAGACGTAGACAGAACAAATAATAGTCTAAGTAAATTCATTATGATTGTATATATTATTGTTAATATACAGGCCGTTTCTTTTATCATGTGGTAACATTGCTATATTCTAAACCGTAACAGATACGAAGACTTATGATGCACTGTTTGGAACGTTTAGTGTAGTAATGAATATTACTGGAGTTCTTTACCAACACCAAATCGTTATTTTTGAAATTCCTGTTGTTGGGAAAGAATAGTGATATTCATTACCACACCAAAGGTTCCAAACAGTGCATCATAAGTACATAATGACAACCAGGTCAACGGAACTAAATCTGTATCGTAAGTATTCAACTGAAATTAGGCTAATACAAGCAGATATTTGATTTCTGCACATCTGTAAAAGATATTAAGTTTTTCCAAATTTTGTTAACGTAAATATTTCTATTAAGTCTTCAGTTGCGGATGAAGTTCAAAAATTCGCCAAACAAAAATGGCTTGATTTAGAAATCGATCATCTGTACACTAACCGTAGTCTCTTAGAATTAGATAGCTATAGTCTATATAAAAAACTAACATATAGATTAGACGAAAATGATTACG
>WOGJ01256853.1:0-12730 GCA_015342185.1 Leptinotarsa juncta
GACTGCTGTACGAGTGACCTTGAAATGTACCAAAAATTGCAGAATCGATCTTAGCCGTTTTCCCATGTTAATCTCCATAAGAAAACTTTTAGAACTCTCCTAGCCTATTTACTAGTGGAAAAACCCAAATTGTCATTCTTTTTAAATGTCATATATTCTGTGTATAGGTTGAAAATTGACTTGATTAAAAGTAAAGGCATTTTACTTGCCAATTATTTATTACAGCAATGTTTAGAGGAAGAATAAGAGGTAGAAATATATCATTTTTCAACTTGAAAAGAGTTTGAAAAATCCAATCATTGCAAATCATACTCAGATTTCAATTCATATGTCATTTTTAAAAACAACAGTTGCAAATGGAAAACATGGAGAAATAATCAGCTTCATAGACTAAAACTGAGAAAGTTATCAATCAATTTCTAAAAAACAACATACCTATGTAACCTTGAGACTCTTGTGATTATCCCAAATAATGTTTTTGAGCCCCATCGTTGATAAGAACCAACGATATCCGATTGACCTTTTATCCAAAGATACTGAAATATCTGATGCAAAACAAATCTACTTTGTTCAATTAGTAACAATAACAGTACCAGAAAAAAGATGACCTGGTCATTCTAGACAGCGGTTATTTAACCAGACAAACAAATAAGTATATATCACCCTTCATAAATGAATCAGTAGGTCAACAAGATTATCTCTTTCAAAGTCGAACATCTTTTAAAATTTCACCAGGCATAATCAAAAATGAATCCTCTTTATTCAGATAAAAAACTGGTGAATTAATTCATTCTCCAACAATCCAGAAAAAATATAAAAGCCATAATCGAAAATTAATATTTGTGTCCGACATTTCCATAAAAAAATTATTGAAATAATTCTACTTTAATATTGTCGAAAACTTGCTCTCTTGTCATTTACTTATGATGCACTGTTTGGAACCTTTGGTGTAGTAATGAATATTACTAGAGTTTTTTCCAACAACAAATCGTTTTTTTTAACACCTCGACACGTTATTTTTAACACCTCATCTTGAAGATGATCACTTGGTGATCGAAACACGTGTCGAGGTGTTGAAAATAACGATTTGGTGTTAGGAAAAAACTCCAGTTATACTTACTCTTGCCATATGTTTATTCTTGAGTTTTTGTTTAAGTTTTGGTATGTATTTTGAACATTCCAATTTTAGATTATGCAAACTCGTAAATTTTAATTTTGATTTTATTGGGTGACAATGTAAACGTTCAGCATATCCCTTCTTTACTTTTAAAACTTATAGATTTTATCACACAAAAGTTGCATATTGTTGCAACTTTTAATGATTATTCACAAATTGTTTTATGTTAGGTGAATTCAATTGTATTTCTGTGAATAAACATTATTATTATTGAAATCTTAGCAGCTATTTTATATTGAATGTTATATAATTTATATATCATGATATCTACCAATTTACATTAATTTCTTACCGAGCAGAACTTCATCTAATTTCAGTCCGCCAAATATCCTTTTCTTCTTTGCACCATACCAGCTGAATGTATATCTTATGTGTATTTATGTACAAACCATCCCTCAATATTAATTGCTATCTGACTGTTGAAATAGTCAGATGATCAGACACATTGACACACCATATTCTGGAAAGAATAACCTTACAACTCAAAAATGCACGAATTTGGGTTGATGTTTCGATAGGAGAAATATAAAAATTGTGACTTTATTCCTTCCAGGGTAGCATATAGCACACGGAAAAATATTTTGTTTAGTATAGGCTAAAATACTTTCAGCCTATATTAGAAATATTTTTCACATACCATTTTTATGAACAGTACAGCAACAAGTAGGTGATGCAATACCTGAAAACAAATGGAGTTTAATTGATTTTGCTGCAAGCAGTTATGGGTAATAATTGGTTTCCTCCTACTAAAAATTTATTAATACATAGATAAAACAAAAGAACCCATTTTAGCAAATGTGGTCTTTACCTGTTTGCCATAGTTTCCTATAATGTGATGTCGGTACAATTGTAACACGGCCGGTGGATACATTTGTAATATGTTACAAATGTACCCCCAAGTGACATACTGTTAATTCGAATTTTTAGGTTACAATGCTTCGTCAAAAAATTAGAAAAACCAATAGAGGATCATACGACAAACTTATAAAAAAAGCTGCTAATCGTGTTCCGGAATAGAACATACCCATACGGCAAGCAGCGAAAGAATTTAACCTTTGCCACATCACACTCTTTAAAAAGTTACGAGAAGGTGTCTGGTATTTGGCCGTTTAATGGGTATATTTCCATAGATGATGAAATATGCTCCCTCTTCTGTCACTGATAAACTTCTGATGCCACAAGAAAAAAGTGAAATACCAAATCAAAACGAGACCCTTGGGAATATTGCTATTCCAGCTCATAGCTCTAAGCCTGATTATGGTTTGCCAGAAAGCCAGGTCAATAATTCTTTTAAAGTTTTTGAAACTATTCGACCACTTCCAAAAGCTACTGTAACTAGAAAAAAATACAAAAAAGAGTGCAATTCTAACAGACACCCCAGAAAAACAATTGCTAGAAGAAGAAGCATTAAGAAAAAAAGCGTAGGCTGTAAAAATAAAAATAGATTCAGAGGAAATAGTAAAAAAAAGTTGAAGAAAATAAAAACAATCAAACGGAAATCGAAAGAAACGAGAAACGACAAAATAATAATCTGCGATAACACAGATGAAGAAAAATCAATGTGTCTTATCGCTTCAAAAAGTACGTTGATTCATCGTCATCCACGTGGATCCAGTGTCACAAATATAAAAACTGAGCACATGAAGATTGTGCACATAAGCTGCGTCCTGATTTTTTTCGTGTTAATTGTGATGATGATTATTACGACAGTGATTAAAGGTTTCAATTGTTTGCGAATAACAATAAATGAGTTGAAACTGAATATCGCCATTTTTAATAAAAAACATTAACATCGTCCTGTGTGGTGACAGTATTTCAGATGATGTTACAATTCCTGTGTTACAACTGTCCCCTCGGTGGTTACGATTGTAACACTTTTTAGATGAGCAATATGCATTTTTCTGGTTTCAAAATTCACAACATACATAGATATTATACCCAACTCATACAACGGTGCCATTTATATGTAGTAGCAGTAGTTGTTTTAAGAAAAAATCAAATCCTTATATTGTTACAATTGTACCCACTCACCCCTACTATATAGAACTTTTTCGAGAGCGCGTAAAAATGGAAATCTTCTTTATGTTGAAAATTATTGTCTCTCAGAAAAAAAATCATGATGAAAAAGTTGCTTACACTCTTCTACTTCCAGACTTATTCTCAAGCGGAAAAGGGCCAACTTTGAAGCAGGTGGGTAAATCAAAATTTTCATGTAAAAATCATTCGACCTGTACTTCAATCGGAACTTTCGTGCTAATACGAGAATAAAAGAAATATTTATCCCCGTAGAATATAAAAAAATTCAACGCGGTTATTTTAAAATCTTCAAGAAATGAGATCATTTATATAACAAATTTTTCCAGTAAACCAGAGGGCGAAGCGCTGTTTCGAATAGTTCATTTCGAAGATGATTATTTTTTTGTTTTTTTTAATTTGTCAAGTTTCTTATGTTGAATTGGATAACTAGAAAAGAACGAAAAAATCTTTCCCAAAAACTAAATTTTCCTAAAAATATTCCTTTACAATATAAGTAGTCTGAATGTTACTTCTCGTTCATCAAGTATATACTCCCCGGACATTCTCTTCGACATTGGATTCTTGTACCTAGTTTTTCCGTATATCGAGATATTAGATATAGGATAGAGAAAGCGTTGGTACCTAAGTTGGTACCTGAGATGTACCTGAGTATTATATAAAGAGAAATCATGAATCAAAACGAACATTACAAGTAAACAGTCTTTCTGCAGTGAACTAGCTGAATTCCTGAAGTGTAAACTTTTGTGGTGATAACATAGTTCCAGAATTTGTGATTTTGAGATCGAGGTTGTAAAATGCCCAAATACTTTTGTGATTACTGTGATACATACCTAACCCATGATTCCCCTACAGTGAGAAAAACGCACATTTCTGGTAGAAAACACATTGATAACGTGAAACATTTTTATCAGAAACTGATGGATGAAGAAATCCAGAAAATTATTGATGCTACAACTGCTGTTTTCAGAGCCAGTCAAAAGGCATCGAGTCCGTTCGCGTCAGTAGGAGGTAAGACAGTTACCATTTATATCCTATGCATTACCTAGATATTTTTCAGAATGAATGAAGTTTTATTTTAATATTCAAGTAGTGTTACTTATTTTGTTACGATAATTATTTATTGATTTTTTCATTTAATTATTTTAACTTCTTTATACTAATGATATTCTTGTTTCACAGCGATGACTCCTGTTCACCCAATACATCCTATGTTGATGCATCCCGGCGGTCTAATGCATCCTGTGTTGACAGGACCTCATCAAATACCTCCTCACATGACGATGGGACCTGGTGGTGGAATGCCTCAAATGATGACAGGATTCAATGTTCTACCACCTCACATGATGATGCCGCTTCCAGTACCTATGATGCCACCACAAACACCTATTATGCCAACACAAGCACCTATGATGGCAGTTAAACCTCGTGATGGATGTGCCCGTGAAAGCTAATGATTTCGCTGGACTACCTCAGGAAAATTTTTGGCTTCAACACAATTGATTTTATTCCATGACAGGGAGGAAAGTTGCTTCATTGTTGACACTAATATGACTATAATTTGCATGCAATAAAATATATACAAATTATGGTTTGTTTATTCCTCACACATATGTGTTTCTTTTCTCTTTTGGACTGTATATGTTCTCTTGAAAGCCGGGGTACCTACCGCTATGCTTTCATACGATCTGGTTTTTATGACAAGGCTAGACGACTATGAATGCGTTATGCTTTTCAGAACTAGTGGATGTTTTCCGGTTCGACAATTTCTATTCTAATGATGTGCCCCCACGTTACCCGACAGTCCATGAGAGAGATTTTAAATCACTGCTTCTAATCCAGTGGCTAATGTGCCACATGATTTGGTTTCAATCGTTTGCCTAGTTCTTACAATTATTTTAACTCAATTACAGATATTACTTAAAAATTTTTGGATGCATATTTTAAATTACTGCTTGTCATGAAATTGAATGGGTGTTACCCTGGTTTCAGATATCTTTCAGAATTCTACAATATCTGGTAGAATTATACACATAATTAAAATTGAAAATGTTAGTTATCGGTTTGGTATGTCACCATTGAACGTACCTCAATAATCGAAAATATGACAAGCAATATCAAAAAGAAAGCCTGAAATATTTGTAAAGATGACTAGGTTTATGGATGCGTTTCAGAAAAAGTGAATATGTTTTCCGATTCGAGAATTTCTCATGATTGGAGCATCTGAAAGTAATGTGCCCCAAATTCACTTGGCAGTCCGCGAGAGGGGTTGTCATTATAATTCACAGTTGACCCGATTTATGAATCGCTACTTCTGAGCCGGTGCCTTACAAATAGTCGCAAGTAAGCCTTGCTAGTATCCACAATCGTCTTCGGATGATAACGATTGTGGATACTAACAATCGAAACGTCGTGACATAACTTGGTTTGGAATTTTTTAAATTTCATTTCTTGTTGATAATACTTTTTAATTTTCAGCTTGTATTAATATTTCAATTTCTTTTTTATTTTTTGGTTGTTGCTTATATGTTATTTCTTTGTAATTTCAGTTTTTTGTTCAATAAATTTATTATTTTTCAGTTAATCTTTTACATATTTTTCAGGGATTTCAAATCAATTTATTAGACAATGAAAGTCCGAACTGATGAAATATTTTATTCGCTGTTTCACCCATCATTTATCCAGATAATGAAAGAACTCATTTGAAAACATCATTTCAAATATTTATTGTAACGAAACGAGGAAAATAATTCAGAAATGAAGTCACACTAAAATGTTAATCAAAAATACAGTAAATCACCAAAAACTTGCATTACACTGCCACCCAGCAGGTTCAAAAAAAGGAGATGTGCTGCATTGATGGAACTTTTTCTGAAAGTAAATACTGAATAGATGCTCCAATAGATACTGAATTAATTTCTCAATACTGTCTGTTGATAATTTTGACCTCCCTCAATATTTATGAAGATTTATACGCTGACATTGCAACTTTAATCCGGTCACTGTACTAAGGTAAAATGCTCAGTATGCAATCTGTGCAAAGTTTGCGTATTTGGAGATTGTTTTATATTTCTATATCCTGTGATCGTATCAATTTTGATGTCTATGAACTTGAGGTTGTAACATCTTTCAATTCATGTATTAGCTTGAATGAATTTGAATTATTTCATGATTATTTTCCATATTTGTCACTATAATGAAACCAGTCTTTGATTATTTCTAAGTCCTTTTCTGCCTGTTCTGCAGCTGACCAAGTTTCTCCAAACTGTAGCAATGTCGTCTGCGAAACTGATAATGTGTCATTAATATTGGTTAGGAATATAAATGGCCAAAGTTGTATGAATAATAATATCATAATCAATATATTAGATACAGAACACGAACATACACATCTATATGTAGGGTTCAAAAGAGACTAACCTACATCACAATGCAGAATGAAACGTCATGAAATATACAACGCGGACAACATCAGTTAAAATTATCATCGAAGAATTCTTCCAGCGAATAATAAGTTTTGGAAAGAAATAAAAGTTTTCAGTTTATTCTTCATAATTATAGAATTCAAAATTCTGAAAGATTCAGTTATCTTGTTATAAATATTCGTTAGATCTGAAGGTGGTGCTAAGAATGTATTATCAACATATCGTTCAAGGAAGAAAATATTATATTATTCATAATTAAATATTGATTTAAACATTAGAAAAAAAATCTTCAAATGAATTATTGAAAACGCTAATTTATTATTGATCAAGAATTTTACTTGACTTGCGTCTTCATTGAAGACCGCAAAAATATATTTCAATATTTCAAAAAATATTTTATCAGTGCACTTAATAAGATCACCTTGTAGGTGATCAAAAAATTGTAATATTTTGTTTATTATAATTTTTTATAGTAACAAAAAATGAATAATCCACTTATTGTTTTAAATCTTTATATAGGGTCTTCCGAACTTTGACAATTGATAAAGGCTGTCTTGTTGAAGCTACATCTGTCAAATTCATTGTCATCTATTTAGTTTGTTTTGTCAAATATGTCATTCAACAACACGTGCAATAATTAAATTGTTTTATCAGAATGTGTGTTCTGTTCGGGCAACTTATCGCGCGCTTCGCAAATTTTACGGTCCCCATAATCGTCCTACGGAGAGGACTATTCGCGATGTGGTGTATAAATTTGAGTTCACTGAATCAGCAGACGATCGACTAACACCTGTACGCGGACGAAACGCGAGATCTTCCGAAAACATAACCTCCTGTGAGCGTGTGCAGGAGAATTCGTGGCGGTTGATTTTGCGTCGCTCATAGAAACTCTGCCTTTCGCCGAAAATTCATCTTCAGTGATGAGGTCTATTTCTGGATGATTGAAGTATTTACAAAATTCATTTATTTGTCGAAACTCCGTTATTCTGCTTTCATATTAAGAACTGAAAAAAAATCATAATATACAGTGTAGTCATTTAAGTGTGCAACATATGGTACTTTTTTTAATTATCTGCACTACCAAAATACAGATAGTGCCGAAAGTTAGTGCATGTTCGGTAATCATTTTAGGTGCACTTAGAATGGTTGCGAGTCAAACAGCATACAGAGTAGGTCAAAAAATATAAACATTGCTCAAGAGTTAAAGTACTATTATCTCAGAAACTGCAGTAAAATGTTATTGAGAAAAGTTGTTTACAGTTGAAAGTTATGCATAAATACCAAAACATGGCCTACTACAACATTTTTCAGTTTTTCAATTTTTTCCTTCATTTTTTACCAGTTTTCATAACTTTGTTCAAATTCATGTATATTTGTGCATGTGTATTTGTGTATTTTAATTAATTAATCACGATATTCATGTTCGTTGCAACGATATTTAATGCAACTAAAATTTCGCAAAACATATTTTCAACAAGGTAAAACATTAGTAATAGTAATATCTATATTCGAAACCTCTCATTTCAAGTAAACATTTGGTATTAGAAATGTTTATGGAAAACCTATACAAATTAATCGACAAACATGAAATCCTTTCAAAATGACCGTGGATACCCAAAGAACAAAACAAATAAGGTTGTTGATAAAAATTGACAAAATGATCGAAATGGAATAATACAATGTTTTCAATTGTATTTGAAATCGATGGTTCTGACAATTTTTCAAATAAAATCATTCAGTATATCAACAATAATATATTGACAATACATTTTTGAATAAAAATAAAAACAACACTCTGAATTCAGTTGTCACTATGAGTAAACCTAGAATATTTTTATCGCGCATATAAACCACTAATTTTTAAGTTTTCTAGTGTACATATTATATACCACAGCTTTTATTGTCGTCCAGTTTCTATTTTGAAACATATTCTTATGATCTGTGATAAATTTCTTGTTTTTTAGGAGCTCGTTTGTTTTTGATGTGATCCATGAAAGAAGTGGAAATTATTTTCTTTCGTTCTGTTGTCCGTGGAATTCTTTGAACGATTTTGTTATTTTTGATCGGGGGCATAACTGCATTATTTTCCTGTACGTGTTCAGATTTTTCTTTTTGGGACATCGGTTTCATTAATTATCCTAGTAACATTTGAAACTGAATTATCTTCAATAATTCTCCCGTTGAAAACATGATACATATTGATATCAATATCGTCCAGTCTCATTCCTTTATATTATTCTACTCTCCCTTGCTTTGCAAGTGAAAGCAGTTTCGATACCTTTGCAGTCTGATAAATATTGTCTGACAATCTGTAAATATTGTAATGCATATTGAGAGTGTGTTCCATGATTCAATTGAGGTAATTCTTTTTGTATATTTATGTAAAATATTTGTTCTATCCATGAAGTTTCTGCCATTAGTGTGGAAAATATATTCATCTTCTACGGTGCCTGGTAAGAAAATATCTAATTTTTTCAGATCTGAAGTGATACGAATTAACTCCACTTTATTCCATGTTTTCTCATTCAAATCAGCCGCAGCCTTAGCTGAAACCTCATCAACCCATTGAGATTATATAAGAACTTTTAATATTTGCGTCGATCATCTGTATTTGGTTTTTCGAGTAGATGTATTATGTATGCCAAATCACAATATTTTTTATAAGTGTTCCACAATTCATTGCTACTATAGGAGATTCATATTTATCAGTTTGAGAATTGAAGCAACCTATTTGATTTACACTACAAATAAGTGTCTGAAAAAATAAAGGACGCAACATGTCTATCAATTCCTTAATTTCAGAAATTTTCTGTTTCGCAAATATCAATAACATAGCCAATCTCCTCATATTCTGGCGTACAACGTCCAAGTTTCCCTTTCTCCTCCGTCCTTTAAAATAGGAGTAATCATAGTTGCAGATAATAGTATCGTTTTTACTATAAGACTCATGTCATCAACCCTCATCCTAGTAAACAATTCTAGCCATCAGTAAACTAACAGAAATATTTCGAGTGCCAAGAATTTTTGTATTTCGCAAAACTGAAGACATACAGATAAAATTATATACAAAATCAAAACAATTTGTTTAGATGTAATAGGCGAGAAAAAAATACTGTCTGACAAGACTTCAACTAAAGTACCCGAAATATTCCGAGTGCCAAAAATTATTGAGCTACGTGTGGAAGAAAACATATGGAATGTTATACATATAGAGTGAAATCAATTTGTTTGGCCGTAATAGGCGAGGAAAAAATAATTCTATACAAGACTATCAGTAAACTAACAGAAATATTTCGAGGGAACAAGAATTATATTGGTTCGTCCTTGTTCTTCTTAGGGCTGATACAGTTATCTGAGCGTAGTGACAAATTTGTGATTTTACTTCGAATAGTAAATCAAGTCAAGTTCGTTAACTAATAACGTTAGTCATATAGTGATTGGTGAGCTACTAATTTATTGATCTGAGTCAACTAATTATTTGTAGTCGGCTAACCTGAAAGTATTTCTTTCATCGCCGGTGATGAACAGACATCAGGACCGCTCTCAGTATTCCGGATATGAAATTATTAGCAGATCAACCGCCGTGAAACAAAATGACTGATACATCCAAAACCAAGCGGTTTCTAACTATAGGGACCCTCAAAACTCATCAATAGGAACTAATCAACCACATACAACGTACTCTAACGTAGTGAATAACTTCAAATTCCCTTCGAAAGGACAAGCTATACTTTTTCCAGCCATAGAAGGAATTAAACTTCAAGAATATATTCTAGCTCTAGGCACAAAAGTACAACCTAAAGACATAATTTTCTCCTCGAGAATTTCTAATAACCGTATATGCATTTACCTCTCCAGTAAAGAAATTGTTGAAAATTTCATGAAAAATACCGGTTCCATTTCTATCAACGGAGAACTCATCAAGGCCAAAAGATTGATAACGCCTTCTATTCGCCTAGTAATATCAAATGTATCTCCAATTCTACTACACTCGGTCTTTGAACGGAAACTTAAAGAAATTGGACTAAATGTGCTTTCTCCTATCACATGCCTCAGAATAGGGATCAATAATCCTGAATTCAGTCACATACTTAGTTTCCGAAGACAGACCTATATCTTTCCTTCTGATGATGTTACTATTCCTGACTCCTTCATAGTAAATTTTGACAACACCTCATACCGAATATTTCTTTCAATCTCAATAGCTTCAGGTGTAAAAACACGGTCATATCGCTTACATTTGTCCAGAAATCGTAGATGAAGCCTCAGACTCTAATAGCCCGAATTTGAATCTATATGAACAAATACCTTCCTTTGAAGTTCTGCCTGAAGAATCTGGATCTGAACATACCTACGCCTTCCCAAAAACGAAGTATATCTGAAATATCCAGTCCTGATATAGGAAATAATACAGAGGAACCTATAGTAAACAATTTTACTAAACCAATCATGCCTAATCCAAAAAAACCAAGAGAGCTAATACAGAAAATTTATCCGATATGCAGTCTCTGATTCAACCCGCCAAACTGAAGATTGTACAAGAAAATCCTCCTTTTCCTTTAAATTTTAATCAACTGACCGATTTTTCGGAGAACTCATTTGGAACTTCAGATCCACTAAATATAGCTCAAAACTCCACTGATAATGTTCACGGACTCCTTGGTATGCTTGCTAACACTAACAGAAAGAGGCCTTAAAGCTAGAATAACAAGAATCAAGAAAAAAATTCTCAAACAATTGAACCAAGAACTTGAAACAGATTCAATCATGTCATTATCAGATCAGGACAGCGAATGTTCCCAAGAAATGTACTAGGACAATCGATTTATCAAATCTAACAATTCATTATATTCATACTACAGTTGAATATCAACGGGTTATTTACCCACCTAGAGATGCTTAAGGTACTAATGAGAGAAAAAAACCCTCTTGTTATCTGTCTGCAAGAAACTCATTTTCAAAACAACTTCACTTATACCATGAACAACTTCAGATCTTTCCATAAAAATAGACATTCACAAAGAGCTAGTGGTGGCGTATCCATCTATGTCAAAAACTCTATTGAAGCGGAGGAGATTCCTTTAACAACTAATTTCGAAGCAGTAGCTGTATCACTTACAACAAAAAAGAAGATTGATATATGCAACTATCCAATGGAATTTAAGATCTGAATCTTGTACAATGTTTTATTCATGATGACGAATAAAAGAACAGTTATTATTTAGGTCTATTTTATGTACGAAAAACACTGAAGGGAGTGAAATTGAATTACAGAATACATATTCGGAAGAGAAATAACTATATTAGGATTGGGGAAAATCTTGAGGTTTGGTTAGAATTTAGAAATTGTCGGAAGAGACAACTGCTTTGATGAGCCGATTTTCTATAGTTTGTGCCTGTATTTCTTAGTCCCGTATGACAAAAACTTATCAATTTTGATATTGCACGTAGCTTTTGCATGTCATCAAATGCTTTTGCATATGATGACATCAGCGTAACTATAACTGAAAAGTAGTATGTGCCATCACTTTGATCGAAAATAAATTCATTCACCTATCATTGCCAGATTTACCCGTCAAGTTTGGTTTGACTTTGAAATAAATGCAAGGTTATTATCTGCCCCAAAACAGATACGTAGACTGAACACATAACATTTTACAATAGAATAGACTGACATCAATGGTGACACGCAGGCGGCCTGCGTCCTCTCCGAGAGCGCAACGACAACTGCTTCTTCGTATCGCTCTCGAAGCAGTGAAGGATGTGACGTAACGCATCGCCCTACCCTCGCTATTGATGGTGACATGCAGGCAGCCGAGGACTGTGCTAACGTCTGCCCTCTCCGAGATCGCAACGACCACTGCTTGCTCGTACCGACAACTGTTATCGCATCAAGTTGGGAGATGGGTGTGACGTCAGGCATCTCTAGTGGATAGCAACTAGCAATGTGAACTTTTCACGGTTTCATGGTGGGGGTGACTCGCACTGTTTAATATGAAAGAAATGCCTGGCACACTATGAAATCAGTAGACGAATATATCTGCAGCAGTTAGCAATTGGTAGAGTGATATTCAGTTCGTAATAGAAGGAAGAC
>WOGJ01256915.1:0-10077 GCA_015342185.1 Leptinotarsa juncta
GAAAACCTACTCACGAGACAGTATCTGAACCATGAATCCAACCACCATCAATCGACTAGAAGAGTAATCATCAAGACTATTAGACTGTGCTTTTTGGCTCTGTAATACGAAGGACGATCTTAAGAAGGAACTAGACATCATCAAAAATGATCTTCAACGAAATGGCTACTCCAAAGCGATGGTAGAAAAGACTTTGGCTAAAAGACACCAAGAGCCTCGCAAGGAAGAGGAGCCGACAGAACCAGTGCTTGCACTTCCCTACATCAGATGATTATCGGAAACGATAAGAAGAATTGGATCCAAGTACATCAGAACCTGCTTCAGATCCGGAAACACTATCCGTAGCAGCCTCACGAAAACTAGGCCACCAATCGCGGACTGTGATTCCATGAATTGCATTCACTGAATACCCTGTGAGTGCAGAAACTCCTATATCGATGAGACTAAGAGGCCATTGAAAGTTCGCATTGCCGAGCACAAGAAACACACACAGCGAGAGAAAACCAGCAGATCAGGAATAGCAGAGCATGTTTGAATCAATCAACATAACATCGATTGGTCCCAAGCTGAGATCATACATAGGGTGGAACACTGGTTTAGTAGGAAATTCAAAGAAACCACATACATGTTGTCCAACAATGTATTCAGCCTAACTTGCGTAGAGATATGCAACTCGAATTACTCATAAATAGTTCCTCTCGGAGGATTAGTCAAGTCATCACCCGAAGACGATTGTAGATACTAACAATCGAAACGTCGTGAAGTAACTTGGCTTGAAATCTCTTAATTTTTATTTTCATTTTTGTTTCATTGTTCAATTTTTTACTTGTATTTAATTTCACTGTAATTTCGTTTCTGGGTTTTTTCGCTTAATATAATTGTTATTTTCAGCTATTCTTTTTAATTTCTCATTTGTATTGGTTTTTTTAGGGATTTCAATTCATTTTATATAATATAAGACAATGGAAGTTCGAACTGATGAAATTTATCATGAAACATTGTCAAGCATCTTCGAACACAAAATCATAAAAAGGTTCAATGAGAAATATAGAAAGTAATAGGAAAATATACCTGGAAATACGTACACAGGTATGTAAATATCTTTGTACAACTAGGCAACTTGGGGCATTGCTGAACCCAGGTGTGAAAATAACCGAAGAACTACTCGACAAAGTAGGGATTGACTCAGAATAGTTACAGGGTTATTCTCTGGACACTCTTCTGAGAGGTTATCTGGAAACAAAACACTGAAGTAACAGAGTCAACTTGTCATATTATTATGTACAATAAGACACCTCAACAAACTAGTACAGATAACACGATTATTGCAACAAATGGTATGATACTTGGAAGAAAAGTAAGTCATATGGCTCCCAAATGATAGCAAAAACAATATCATCTTTTGAGTGAGTAGATGATTGCACTCTATTTCTTACATTCGCATATCCCTGTTCAGCTAAATACTTTGTTAATCTGATTCATTCCCGTTTTTTTATTCGACTTTTGAGCACTCGTTTCACCACATTATCATAACTTTCGTTTGTAACAAACAAATAAAAAATATCACAACCCCAACGGTAGCTTCTCTCGAACTGTATTCATTCTAATTGATATACTTTTAATAAGCGTATCATTATGACCATTATAGCAATGGATGATCGATTGATTTCTGCGCGCACCTTTCCAATCGATCCTACCGATTATTGTAAATTTCTTTGTGGATGTATTCCAACAAAAGCCCGATGACAAAT
Source organism: Leptinotarsa juncta (assembly GCA_015342185.1). Taxonomy (NCBI): domain Eukaryota; kingdom Metazoa; phylum Arthropoda; class Insecta; order Coleoptera; family Chrysomelidae; genus Leptinotarsa; species Leptinotarsa juncta. Next base: position 1,752 of record WOGJ01256915.1, read on the forward strand.
CAGTTTCTATTGGTGTGATTGATGAGTTGTTTTCTACGAGTGAATTCTTCCACGGTACGGCAGAGAGAAATGTTATTGAAGTATATACAATATTGTGCGATATTTTCTCTTTAGGTAACATTGACAATAGAATAGACAGGATGTTGCTGAGTTTGGTATGATTTTTACAGTAAATATAAATTTTTTTTCGACTGATGAATTTAAGAAAAGTTGCACATTTGAGTAACGATAATTTTTTTCATATCGCGACTATCAATGGCCATTGGGGATATTTGCAAAAAACTACTTTCTCGATAAGCATAATTTGAAAATTTCAAATTGAGGCGAAGTAACTTTTTGTGCCATTTCATATTTCTTACGATCTGATATGGACAAATTTTCAATGCGACGTTTTGTCTATTGGGTTCCATTATCAAATTTGTTTTCATCAATTTCAATAAACACTATTTTAACAAATTATGTCATGTAACATGTGTACACATGTATTTCTCTTGGAAAAAACATCAACAAAGTCAGGTGATACAACTCCCAATTTTTATGGACGTTTTATTATTTGGTCAAATGAAAATATTAGGAAAATGTAATGTTTTCATAGTAAGCAATGACATAAGGGAATATGAATATCCATTTCATCCGTATATATTTTTGGAGAACACTGACAGTATCACTGACAGAGAAGGCATATGTCAATCTGGAGCATTTTGGGAAAAAATAAATTCAGACTTTATAACGTCACGAAAATTCATCATTTGTGTTTGTAAATGGATACTCAGACAATTATGATGTGACGAGAGTGGACTCACAAATAATGGATGGTTCAACCAACTTTTTTGAGACATCTTCGACGGTGGAACTACATTTGGAATCTTGTCGGTGACTCTAGTTGAGTGATTTGCTTTTAAATGTTCAGAGAAGATATAGATGATGTTCGTTCATAAGTGATGGAAAATTAAAAAAGGCAAACTCATCTACCAGATGATTTTCTAAATACGTCACGTAAACGCTTTGTGTACCAGTTCAACTGATGAAACTGTCGTGTAGCGGAAATCTCAAAGCGAGAAAAAGAAATTACACTTTTTTTTTCCAACCCTTCTTGAACCACTGACCTTTTTTTATTACTTCATATTGATCATATTATTGTTTGAGTGAATTTTATCAAAGCTAGTTATTATTAGTTACTAGCTGGGATACCTGGCTTTTCTCGTAGAGTTGATATCAGATTTTATGGTAGTTGGAATAAAGATAATTTTCTAATTATGAGATTTTGTTTTATATACCCCTACCAATAGGTAGCTCCACCCATACAAATAAGGCTCGAAATAATCCACAATGCCTCAAAACATTCCACAGCGTTCTAGACTAATCTGAAATTTTCCTCAATCATCTGGGATATGCTAGAAGGTTTCAGACCTGTTCTAAAAATGAAAATGTCCTGCCCTCAAATCTTTAATAGAAAGCCTTTCAGAAGCAAATTGCTGGCAAATTGACAAAAACCACTTTCTTCGATAGAAAGATTTAACAGATTGTCTCTGGTCTGGATTTCTGGCTATACTGGCCTGGAAGGCAATGTGGCTGCTGACTCCCTTGCAAAGGAGGGTGCTGTAAGCAGCTTCATCGAACCAGAACCTGTCATCGGTATCGCTTTAGGATTTGCCAAACAAAAATGGAACAGCTGGATGACAAGAAGATTTATGGACTTCTGGCAGAATCTTCCAGGATTCGCTCACTCCTAGGCGTTTATTCGCCCTTCGAAGCTTGATACCAAACAGTTATTGGACTACAGTAGGGATGAACTACGATGTCTAACAGGCCTTCTTTCAGGTCACTGTCATTTGAATCAACATATGCAGAGACTCGGACTGTTGGAAAATGATGAAACAGCAGCAACCCCGCTGGGGACCGAATCAGGTTTTTAGAGTTGGCTAAGCTGTACTCTCATCATCTGACCCGAAAGACCACTGACCATACAAAATAATGGGCTTCGTTAAGAAGTTGGGTTTATTTGGTCGAGTGTGAATAAGTTTGAGCCACAATAAACCTTTGCGGATGGAGAGTCGAGTAGACCCACTTAGTTTGGACATAACCTTACCCAACCTAACCATTTATTTTCAATACTGACTTAGTACATACGTTAATTGATTAATTTCAAGATTGGAAATGTAAAACCCTACTATAACTCTCAAGTAAACCGTTTTATTGCTATGCTTGTGGTTTCACCCGTCTCAGTGTAACTGAGTTGGTCTACATTGACAGGTTTCAAAAAGAGTTTTCAATTTGGTAGCCGTCTTTAGCACTTATAATTGAATTAAGAACCTAACTTCGGCCTTGCCTCTGCAAATCAGCAGCTAGTTATTACAACTGGGCACATGTACATCTTTCTTGCTCTAGATCAAGAAACGAGTAATGAAACGTTATAGTCTAATAGATGTAATATATGGGCGTGGGTTAAATTTGGAATTATATAATAATGATAATGATTTATTATATACCATAACATAAAATATTATTCATATCACATAACGAGGTAAATAAATGGATTATGTTAGGTATGAAGGACAATAAATAACAATTTTCTAACTATAAATACACCAGGATATAAATAAAACTCAAATAAATATAATTGAGGAAATATTCTAAAAAAATGTTTAATTTTCTCTCAAACAAATGTTTTTTTGGCATTTTTCTTGAAAGTGTGAATTTATGTAGTGAACTTGGGAACATCCAGGAGATTGCCGTGAAGAGATATCTGGTAGATAAATGACCTTGTATAAATTTCTTTATTGTGTGCAGGAATATGTTTCATATTTTTTCTCCGACGATTGACGTTATGCACATCTGTCCTATATATAACTTTTCTATATAAATATTCAGGATTTTTGAATTTATGTATTTTATAATAAAACGTAGTTCTAGTATGATGAATTACATTCCGAATGATTTTTATTATCAAAAGAATTTTCAAAAATGTTTTCATTGTAAAAATATCACCTTTACCATTCGATAAAAAAATCAACATAAAGCTGGAAGTCGTTTCCTGCCCGCATCAAAGATTGTTTTCCTTCTTTGGGAATGACACAAAGTTATTGGTGTTTCTCATGTGACTTTTTTTCAGTAGTGGATGTGGCGGGAGGTGTAGCTTTTTCTTCAAACTCCGATCTGAACTTCAATAAAAATACAGCTAGAGCAGTAATTGGTTCTGGAGGCCGCTCTTTTGCGAGATAGGACAAAGCATTCATCAAAATTGGAACAACAGTTTCGTCCAGATATTGTCTAGTAGTTAACGAGGCGATGTCTGCATAAGATTTGTTTTTGATCTTTGAAAATGATTCCATTTTGAGAGCAGCTCTGACTAGTTTACAGAGGTTGGGGTCACCAGCCAAATGACAGACTTCAGAGGCTATCTCTTCTTCGGTCAGAGCATTCGATTCAAAATATTCGTTTTTTCCATCTTGATTGCTTGATTTGTTTGACATATACTCCCCCTGCACTGAATCATCATCGCTCTCATCTTCGTTTTCACTGGAACTTTGGGCGTTTAACGATTTTGATGATGTATGTATATTTTTGCTCATATTTTCTGACATTTTTAGTACTGACAGTGAGTAATTGATTTTCACGTATCCTTGACAATTGTTGAAGAACAATTCGTGCCAGAGAGAGAACGAATCAAATCATATCACAAATCATAAATATGTCAAAGATATTTTCAGTAAAAATGACATTTTCAACGGCTGATTTTTTGGGTCTATTATTGACTACATCCATTAATGTAGGTCTTGTACCTATGTTGACAAAAAATTGTACGTCAGGAAATGAGTAGGTACATAATTGAAAAGTCAACGAAGTTTTCAATTTTACCTGCAGTAAGAGAGAAAAAGAAACTACAGAGGGTGAATCGTTAGGTATTTTGAAGAAAGAAAATACCTGTGATCATATACCCGAAGTTGCTTCGTTTCTGTGATACAGGGCGTCGAAGTTACAAAAAACGATATTTATAAAATATCAGAAATATCTTTATGCCGATTTGGTTGAAATTTGCTACACTTATTTGAAGTGATAAGGCGCTTATTTAGCATCACTAGATTGGAATTACCAAAAAGTACGACACTGACTTGTAGTTTTTAATTTTTTTTTAGATCAATCAACTAAAAATACAACTATTCGTCGCTTCATATCTAGCTCCGTTTTCGAAATTAATTGAAGTCACTTTGAATGTCATAAACATCTGCTTTGGAGACCAGCTGACAGTGATAGTGTTGTCATGTCAGTAGAAGTCAGAGTTGTCAATTGGCAGTGATTCTATTATGAATAATTTTACTAACGCTGAAATGGCTGACCTGCACTTCATTTATGGATAAGCAAATGGAAATGGGGAGAAAGGACGGAAAATTTACTAGGACAAATATTTCAACGGAATGATTTCTTGTGCTGAAACAGTTAGCTACATGCAAGATTATGTAAAACTGCGAGTTTTAATAAAAATGCAGGTGGTGGAAAACCAGAAACTGTAACAACGCCCTAACTTGAATAAGATATACCTTGATCGCTAGATTCGATGAGCCGGACTTCAAAATTGATTAGCTCGCACTCCTGACATGAATTCTCCAGATTTCTATGTATGTGGTCATGAAACTCCTATACTAGATTCGAGTGAATGGAGGAATCGAATAATTGACAATTACAATATCATAAGGAATACTCTAGGTATTTTGAATGTGTCAGACACGTTCAAAAACCCTGTATATGAAATATATCCCTTTTACTCTGGTTTCGATCAGGTTGGAGCCCGGCTCCCCTACCCTTTCGACTGGTATTCGTCAGAGAGACAAATGATTCATGACTGATGGTGGGATTGCGACATGAATGTCCTCAAACATCAGTGCCGCCCTTCACGGTGTACCCTCACCTGGCTGGGGTGAGATGGATGAAAAAATTGCTCATCTGTTAACGGGGGACATGAGGGCCTCATTCGACACAGTGTCGGGGCCTTCTATATCGGGAGGAGAAGTCTACAGCGTAATCTATAACTTCCCTAAGTAACGGATTATCGTGAGTTTCTGCGCAATCCAAAAGTCGTTGATTCCTCGACTGAATGGACACCTTCTAGAGTCCCCCACTTTCCTAGCCCGAGTTTTTTCTGGGTTCACTCGGATCTTCCATTCAAGGTACCGGCGCTTGGGGTCGCCCAATGCGCGTTGCATATAGAAGATCCCGAGCTCCCGACCCATAGAATACGAGAGAAGAGCCGTGTCATCGGCGTAGAGAGACACCTCCATACGCCCGGACTTCGGGAGGTCGCTGGTGTAGAGCAAGCAAAACGTGGGAGAGAGCACAGCTCCCTGTGGCACACCGGCGAGGATCTCTCTCTTGTCAGACAGCACTCTACTATAACCTGAAATGTTCTGTCTTTCAGGAAAGACCCAATCCATCGGATGAGTCCCCGAGGCAGGTCGAACGCGTCTAGTTTGTGTAGAAGGTCAAACACAGTCGTTACGCCTTCGAGATGTTTAAAAGGACAACGTGAACTTTGCGGTTGCTGTTCAGTTCTTGAATGGTATTTTCGACCAGTCTTAGAGCCTATAACTCAGTGGAGTGGTCTCTCCTGAACCCTAATTGTTCATTAGACAGAATATTTTGGTCCTCAACTTCTTCGTTGAGCCTTTGCAGAAAAACTTATTCAGCCAGCTTAGCCACCGACGAAAGCAAACTAATGGGCGATAGTTCTGTGAAAACAGCGGATTCTGACCCTGTCTCGGAAGCATGACGAAGATAGCACGCCTTCTACTTCTGGGGAAGTATCTGAGGACCAACGAACTGTTTATTATTTTTAGCCTTTTCAACAACCTATTGGTTGTTGAATCGACCCCGGAGCTTTTTTGGGCCTTTGCGGCCTTGATGTAACCCTTCAGCTCTTCCGCAGAAGCTGGGCGGATGTTATCCTCATCATCGGTGAACCCGATCTTCATATCGCCATCGATATCATTGTTGTCGTGGACGTTAAGTTGGAACTAACGTTCCATCGAGTCAGCAAAAGCCAACGCTTTGTCGGAGGGGGAGTAGCACACTCCGCGCTCTCCGTGAATGGGTGAGGGAGCAGTCTCCTTTACCTTGAGTCTGTGGATGACTCGCCATCGCTCGTCATCCCCAGGCTCAACGGATTCTAAAAGCTTCTCCCACCTTTCGTTTCGATGATCAATGATGGCCATCCTGCTTGCCGCAATTTTATCCCTTGGGAAAGAAGTTCGCTGAGAGGGCCTTCTCAGGAGATTTCTCTCCCGTATCAGAGCTTTGATACGAGGGGGAAACTCATTATAGCTCTTCCATTCACCGAGAGCTCGAAACGCCCAACTGCCGCGTAGAGTCTCTCTGAGATAGGCTGTGAATATTCATCTTGCTTGAACTCAACGGTTTTTCAAGGAAAAACCTGAGTAAGAGTACGCATGAACATTTCCTCTCACGAAAACGCCATATACATGATAGAAATGAAACTGAAACTTCGCCTATCCCACGCGATTGAGGATAACTACTATGGATTATTGCAAAAACCAACTTTGACATCTGCTGCCGAATAGTCTTTTTCACTAAAAACTCATTTTTCTCATATGATGGAAAAAACGGTCTTAAATTTTATTTTCGAAATTATCAATCAGGAATATATGGGAATTCAGTAGTGAGAAAAAACAGAGGCAGTTTTTCTTTGTGAATCCGAACAAATAATAAAGGTCTGTGGTGAAATAAAATGTTTTCTCTCTCTTAACTACTTCTGAAAAAATAGTTGAATATCCTGAAACTGGTTCAGCTATTAACATTATTTCCAACATCCACTTAATGGAAATCATAATTGCACCCGAGAATTCTGTTTATATATCGCCACTGATTTTCGAGAGAAGATAAAAATAATAAAGTTCAAACGGAAAGCACCATTAGCGAGTCTCTTCCGAGATAGCTAATATTATGATAGCGTTATGTCGTTCATAGATATTTTCTGAGTTTGATACCACTGAAATGTTTCTAATTGCCAGGGCGAGTTTTGATATGGTTTTTAACGCTAATTGCAACTGGCAGACAATTATATCTCTTCGAGATGATTCCAGTTATAATACACATACTTTGATAACAAAGTATTATCGAGTGTGAATCCAGGAGAAATTGGATTATGTTCAACTAGGGACCCGTCCCGGCTCCGCACGGGTGCAATGCTGATACAAAATATACATATAAACGCCTGCGATAGCTGCTAATCATGAAGTGCTATAGGACGAAGCGCCCCCCAAGCCCTCTCTGGGTTAAGTGCCCTGAGTTGAAATCTTCCCCACACGGTTACTGTATTCCATTCGCCCCTGTTCCTCCGGAGCGGTCCTCAATTTATTGATGGGCACTTCAGCAAGATTGATATCTGACCTATTGCAGTCGAAAGTCAGCCTTTAGGTGCTTAAATTTTCTTGAATGTAATTTATTGCATAAGGCCCCCAAAAACTAACCAGAAACGAGTGTCTTTAAAACTCGAGCAAGTGTTTCCCAGTGAATATGAAAAAGAAGTGAATTTTAAATCTGATTGAGAAGTTTTTGTTCTTATCGGAGCCGCCTTATAGCGACTCTCAGGGGGGTCTCTGGATTCTGCTTGGTTGTCCTCTTGTGTTTGTCTCTCTCTCTCGTGTAGATCGTGGAGCGCTGGGCTGTTGTGTGATCGAGCTCTTTCGAACACGTGTAGATGTTCAGGTGTAGATGTGTAGGTCTAGGTCTCGGTATATGTATATGAAACATTATTTAATTTTCTGGAGAGCTCTGATTGTGTTACTAACGGGAATTTTCTATTAATTGGTGACTTCAGTATCCCTAAATATAATATGAACTTTAAGGATACCAAATTTCAGTGCACCCTCAGCTTCATACGAGCAACTGAATCTCAACAGTACAACTCGATAACGAATATTAATAATCGCAAACTGGATCTAGTTATAACCAACTGTGACGATTGTATCGTCTCAAAATATTATCAACCTTTCATTAACGTAGAAGTTCATCATCCTGCACTTTCTATTTCATTGAACTGTCGTACTCCTCATATCAAGAACTTTGCTATCAATACAACAGATGCTATTGAGCAAGTTAGTTTTCGCAAAGGAAACTTTCCAGCTATTTATGAACTGATCAGAACAACCGAATTGTGTGACGTTTCTGAATGTACTAACATCGACTCGGCATGTGATTTATCATATCAAAAATTACACAGCATCTTCTTTTGAACAGTTCCACTGAGAACATTGAAAACACGTAAGTTTCCCCCATGGTTCGACGCCGATACTATCAGCCATATATATAAAAA
>WOGJ01256957.1:0-12662 GCA_015342185.1 Leptinotarsa juncta
TCATCATCAAAACCTCGTTCTTGAAATTTTTCTTTATGAACAACACTTCTAAAATGCTATTCATGTAGCAAGTGTTTCCTAAATTATCCAATCCAATTTTCTTCTCTAGATTTTCAGGACAACTCTCTACTGATTCGCAAGGAAGAACATGTTTCACAGAATCTCCATTTCTCAAGCTGCGAGGATTGCAACTCATATTTGGGGGGCAAGAATGACCTATTTACATATTATCACTACTATCTTTTTTTTCAATAAAAACGTTCAACATAAAAAAATATTTACTTATTTTTATACTATGTAGTTATTCTCCAACTCGTCTCTTTCCATTAAAGATATTTCTCATGGACTCAGATGTTGATATACTTCGTTTATACTATTAGAAGTCAGAAAAAAAATAATGTCCGTTGACATTCATTATATTTATAAATGTCCAGAACGCATGACTCTTGCATCTCTTTTGAATATTTAGTCCAGTCATATTAGATATTTCAATTCTAATCATAGATGATAAGTTGTAAATCAGTATCAACTTTCGTTCCGGTGTTCTAGAAGTGTTCTCAAAAGTCTCATGAAATCTCGTGTTTACGCCGGAATTATTCAAGGTAAAATGTCACAAAAATCAGTTTTTTATGATTATCTCGGTTTCTATAACTCCAGTGATGCTAATATTTATTACAAAATTCGTAGAGCTATATATTTGCGACAAATCTTGTTGATTTTTTTTATTTATCTGAAAGAACAATTTGTTCAGGTCAGTCTCAACTCACCTGCACTGTAGGTTAGTGGACTAATGGACTGACATCTATCAGAGAACAAAAATTTTCGTGACTAATACCACAGAGGGCGTTGGATTATATCCGACAAGTTTCAGCAGGATTCTTCACAAAATTAATACCTGCATATGCTGTTGGCGATATAACTGCCAAAATCGATTTCCAACACTCTTGCAGACCGGTTTCGAGCTATTTGGCCACTCGTCAGTTTATGGTAGTCTCCATCAACATGAAGTCGATGATTTTCCCTACATCACAGGATTGTCGGTAAGCATAAAAAGAATTAGGTCCGAGTACAACATTAGCACCTGCTTCAGATCCGGAAACATCATCCGTTGCAGCCTCACGAAATTCAGGCTACCAAACGCGGACTGCGATTCTAAGAATTGCACTTATCGGATACCCTAAGAGTGAGGAAAATCCTATATCGGTGAAGCTGAGAGCAATTGAAAGTCCGCATTGCTAAGCACAAGAAACACACACAGCGAGGAGAAACCAGCAGATCGGGAATAGCAGAATATGTTTGGACTCATCAACCTAACATCAAGTGGTCTCAAGCTGAGAATATACACAGGGAGGAACACTGGTTTAGGAGGAAATTCAAAAAAGCTGCATATATGTTATCCAACGACGCATTCAGCCATGCTAGCGTGGAGATACGCAGTATATGGAAATCCATAATCAAGCGAAAAATGGCCAACCGGTGAAGCAAAGAGAGGGAAATGTGGATAGGTGAAAGCACTCGAATGAACTATAAATAGTCATATCTCGGAGGAATAGTTCAGTCATCACTCGAAGACGATTGTGGATACTAACAGTCGAAACGTCGTGAACTAACTCGGCTTGAGATATTCAAATTATTTTTATTTCATTTCAGTTATTCAATTTTCAATTTTTTGCTTCATTTTAATTTCATTGTAATTTCATTTTAGGGTTTTTTTGCTTAATATGTTCAGCTATTCATTTTAATTTTCAATTTTATTTGTTTTTTCAGGGATTTCAAATCATTATATATCATATTAGACAATAGAAGACCGAACTAATGAAATCCACTATGAAACATTTCCAACCACCTTTGAACAAGCAACAAGGAAAATTTCTGAACGATGCGGGTTCTCCGCCCTGTAAGTCAAAAACGGTCTAGCATGTGAAAACAAAATTTGTTGCAAATTTTATGCACTGCATGAAATTTTATGAGATTTTTGAGACAACCTCATTCTGAGATTAATCTTTTTTATCGCTTACATGACGAGAATGATTAGTTTGTTGACTGGGTTATAAATAGTATTCATAAATAGTATTTATTATTTCAAACCAATTAATGTTTTATTTCAGACAATCAAATTGTTCGAATTGCTGCCCAGACTGCCCAGATGAAAACAAAAAATATAATTTTAGAGATACTCTCATCCCTCCTATACACTTTCGGGACTTCCAGTACGAAAAACCGCTTTGGGAGGGAAAAGACAAACCATTTCCGAAAAAAATAGATGCTCAGCTGCAAACTTCCGAAAAAGACGTCGAAAATGACATGTCGCAAACTTACAGATCATTTTCTTGTAACCCAGAAGCTAGAATGCGAAAAAAAAAACATTACCACCTTTACTGTTGCCACCATTGCTGCTGTTGCTGTTGCACCAACAGCAGTAACAAAGAGATCGCCCAAACGATAAAACAGAAGGAAAACGTTATCGATGAGGTATACCCAGACGTAACGGAGAAATTGGCTGATTCTTCAAAAAAGATTTTACCATGTAACGACTGTGTCGATAGGGAGCTTCCCTCAATGACTAAAAAAATCCCAAAAGAATCCCGCGAGGTTGCAAATACGTGGCTTTTGAACAACAGTAACAATTATCTAAAAGATATCAAGCCCTGGAATAGATTTTTGAGTAAAGACAAGGTCATTTCGAAGCTTGACTTTCCTTCGAAGTACCCCTGGATTCAAAACACCAAATCCAATATTCTCGACAAATATTATACCAAACACCTAAAGAAAGACTTTTTGAGTCCTGTGTCGGGAAAAACCTTCGATTTGCGACCTTCTCGGATGGATAGTTTCGATAGAATCACCACATCTTCTCTACCAGATCCGATTGAAGTCGAGGATGACATTAAATATATCAATCATCTGGAGGAACAGGTCAAGGTTGATCTGGAATCACGTATTATGCTAGACGCCGTTTGCGACGCTATTTTGAATGATAAAAAAGTACGGGAAGAACCCAGTTTATTGTTAGATGATTTTGATTACACGGATGAACACGAAAAGACAGCCTACTTGCCTGAATGTTCATTTCTTTCAAGGAGAGATGACATTTTATTCGGAACGCGTTTAGGAATTGGAAAGGAATTTACTGATCATTCAGTAGGAGGGGTTGGCGTTAAAAATAATTTGGATCATTCTCAGAATATGCATCAGATGCCGGAACACGTGATTTTGGAAGAAATCAGAGATTTATTGAAGAAACTTTATGCGAGCAAAGATGTGGCCAGTTACGAAAGAGAAAGGAAAGGTGGGTTTATTATTTACTTCTAGGGTGATTCTCATTCAGTAAAACGTGGTTATGAATTATAATGAATCATTTTTTGTTGGTTAAAGAAAATATGGCTCGTATAGATATCGAAATTTTGAACGAATGACCATGAAAAGAACATGCTACAATGAAGGTGAAGTTTAACTTCATCATAGTCATAACCACTAATTGTTTGTTAACATTTTTCTCATGAAGATATCTCATTGTAGGGGGGGTATTGAGAAGACTCCAACTTAGTTCAACGCTTTCAAATAGAGTAATGAAATTTCGTAGTTCACTTCTACTTCCAAGTATCATTTTCAGAGAGCATCCAGTTTGAGATTTATCAGGAAAAATTAGGGTGTATACCTTCCGCCTTCTTAAAAATTAGATTTTTCAAATCAGAGAGACTATTGATTATACTTTTTACATCTAGTTCCTCTGGTATCATATATTTTTCTCAAATACTGTTTCAAATCAAAGCAAAATTGCAAATCGTTCTTTTGAACACTGAACTAACTGCATATTGTGCATATGAAGCAACTCCAAATCCTTGATTCAGAAAAGTTAATAACACTGCTCAAATCTCACTGTCAAGAAATGTGGCGGCAAAGCCGGTCACAATATTAATGTGTAAGTGGTTACAAGTTTTGATTATAACTTGGCTTACAGTGAGTCACTGATATATGTATATGGACACAAGCACTCCAAAGAAATCCTTAACACTCTGTGCGAAAATGGCGATTTATATTGGATTTGAATCACTGCACACTACACGCTTGCTTTTCAAATATAGTAAATTAGTTATAGTTGATATACCTTCATTTCGAGGATATGTCAAATATGTCAGCTTGAACTACTGAAACCAAAATATTTTAGAACAGTTTAGAAAATTTCATGGTTAATTGTATCCAACGGTTCTGAATACACCCACTTCTGAAACCTGATTGTTTGACTGGTAATATATTATAGGAACCACCTTGAATAACTTTTGGTACAATGATTTGCAGGAAAAATAAAAAAACATGTCAACTATGTTCTTGAAGGTAGTTGACAATGTTTCGTGATGCATTTCAATAGTTCGGACTTCCATTGTCTAATATGATATAAAGTGATTTGAAATACCTGGAGGAATCTGAAAAAAAAAAATAAAAAAGATTACTGAAAAATAACAATTATATTAAGCGTAAAACCGAAATTACAATGAAATAAAATACGAGCAATAACCAAAAAATAACTATTGATGAAAATTAAAAAATTATTAACAAGAAAGAAAATTAAAAATTGAAAGATTCCAAACCAAGTTACTTCACGACGTTTCGATTTTTATTATCGACAATCGTTTTCGGGTGATAACTGGACTTATTCCTCCGAGATCTGACTATATATAGGTCATTCTAGTGCTTTCACCTATCCCCTCTTCCCTTTCCCCGCTTCATCGGTTTAGGCGGAACCTGACCGTCTGTCGGGAGCAGGTCGTGTTCCGCTTGATTAGAGATTTCTATATGTTGCGTATCTCTACGCTAGCTTGGCTGAATGCATATAATATGTGTGATATGACTTGTTTATTTTGTGGTAATTCATGATCACTTGAATAAAATGAATGAAAACACTTTTGTCTAATTATCACTAGTTGATTTCGGGTTTGATCTCATTATAAAGTATAAAACTGAGATATGAAGTTTGCACATTCGGATTTATCAGGAGTAAGGACAGTTACTTGATAGACAGGTAGTTGGGCGAACCAGTTTGCCAACTTTAGAATTTACTCCTGAAAATTCAAGAGGTCGTTAAACTTATAAATTCAAGAGAGGAGACCTACATAAATCAAGTTGATCATTAAGGATATATATTTGTGGTTTTAAGTTGATTTGAAAATTTCCGTGGCTTCCAACAAATTCATTTTCTTCCCTTCATTTTGTGTAGGATTTTGAGGTTATCTCTATTTATCTTGTGTTTTGATTCCTGAAGATGTTCGTACATTGTAAATTTTTTGTCCAAACAGACATGTTCAAGCAGCCTTGTGTCAAAATTTCTACCGGTTTGGCCTGTATATACTGCAGAGCATTCGCCACACTCTATTCTATATATACCTGATTTTTTCATTCCACCCCGTTTGAGTTATGCATTAAACAGGGTTCTACCTAAATTATTATTATTTATGAAAGATGTTGATATTTTGTATTTAGAGAAATAATTTTGAAAATTCTCTGAACGTTTACCTGCGTAGTTGATGCTACTATACTTGACTATATTGTGTTATTGGCAATTTGGGTATAATTTACTCATAAGTGTTTTGTAAGTTTAACGTGATATTATCTTTTCTATTAGAGAAATAGGTACCTGATTTTTTACTGCAATTTGCTTAATTATTTTTAGTTTGTATTAGAAATTCATTTCAGGTACAGGAATTGCGAAATATCTTTGTACCATCGACCTAAACGCGAATAACAGGTGAGAGTGGACTGAAATAATCAATAGGAATTGTACAGTCTGTAACCGTGTTTTTCCTGTATATATTGAATTGAAAACTATTATTAACTCTTGAAATATTCAAATCTAAGAAGTTAGGCTCCTTGTTTTGTTTGATTTCTACTGTGAACTACATTTTGTTATGTAGACTATTGAGAAAGTTTAAAAATTGATTAATTTGTCTGTTTGAATTATCAAAACCAACTAGTACGTAATCAACATATCTGAACCAAAACACAATATGTTTCTGGGAAAGGGGGTTATCAAGGACGCGGTTATTATCTAGTGAGTCCATCAAAATGACTGCCAGAATGGGACTTAGTGGTGAGCCCATAGGGAGACCTGAGTTTCAAGGAGTTTGCAAAATTCGTTAATCACATATGGATTTGTATGACACTTATCTAATATATATTTCTCGAGGAGAAGACATACGTCTGTCGGAATGTTAGGAAACAAGTTTTTTACGTCGAATGATACTAGTTTAGAACTGTGTTTGAAGGATTAAATTTTGTGAGGTTTCTGAATCTTGAATTTAAAAATTTAGACAACTTACTGGTTGGGACATCAGAACCTGCTACAGATCTGGGAACACTATTTATAGCAGCCTCACAAAAACTAGGCCACCAAACGAGAACTGCGATTTCAAGAATTACGTTTACCGGATACCCTGTGAGTGCGGAGAATCATACATTGGTGAAACTAAGAGGGCATTGAAAGTTCGCATTGCTGAGCATAAGAAACACACACAGCGAGGAAAAACCAGCAAATCATGAGTAGCAGAGCACGTTTGGACTCATCAACATAACATCAAGTGGGTTCAAGCTGAACTCATCCACAAGGAAGAATAGTGGCTTAGGAGAAAATCCAAAAAGCCGCATATATCTTGTCCAACAACGCATTTAGCCAAGCTAGCGCAGAGATACGCTACATATGGAAACCTCTAATCAAGAGGAACACGACCAACTCGTGGCAAACGGCCAGCTTCCGCTAAAACCGATGAAGCGGAGAGAGCGAAGAGGGGATAGATAAAAGCACTCGAATGAAATATAAATAGTCAGATCTCGGAGGAATAAGTCCAGTTATCACCCGAAGACGATTATAGATACTAACAATCGAAACGTCGCGAAGTAACTTGGTTTGGAATCTTTGAATTTTCATTCTTGTTGATAATATTTTAATTTTCATCTCGTGTTAATAGATCTTTTTTTATTTTTTGGATGTTGCTTATATTTTATTTCATTGTAATTTCAGTTTCTTTTTGCTTAATACATCTGTTATTTTTCAGTTGATCTTTTTTAATTTTTTTACAGAGTCTTTCAGGTATTTTAAATCAATTCAGATCATATTAGACAATGGAAATCCAAACTGACGAAATGTCAATCATAGTATTCAGTGGGACAACTGTCTATTCTCAACAAATGCAAACAACTTAAAATAATTTTGAAGCTATTTAACAGTTCACTGAGAAGGTGTGTGTGGATAAACAAATATAAAGTAATTAACAAAATCAAATTAGATGATGAGTCTATCATCACAGAAAAATGGAGATTGTCGATAATTTCAATAAGCATTATATCGAATCGAGAAAAAATGGCTAACTGAAAACCTGATTTACAAATTTATAGAAATAAGTCTATCAATTTGGAACACATAATGTACATTTTTCCCAAAAGGATCTCGAGGTCATAGAAGTAATAAAAAAGTCAAAACAAAAAGTCACCCGGGTATGCAAACATTCGATCAGGAACTTCGAAAGAAGTAGCCAATGACATATGTTCTCCACTAACATTTTCTTGTAATAAATGTTTCAACTCTGGATGCTTTCCAATGGTTTTGAAATATGGAATAATAAACCCACTATATGAAAATGGGGAAAACATGTAGTCATAGACCCATTTCTTACTTTCTAATATCCCGAAGATTTTGGAGAGATTATTGAAAATTAGACTGACTATTTTTTCAAGAAATTCAATACATTGTCATAATATCAATACGGCTTTAGCGAAGGCAGGTCAACCGAAGACGCCATTTAAAAACTAATTTCAATGATTTAAACTACTTCAGACGGAAAAATACCGGTACTTGGTATATTTATAGACAATTCCAGAGCTTTTGACACCGTATGTCACCACAAACATCTATTGAGAAAACTAAACAATTATGGCATCTCAAAGATTTTATGAGCATCACATAATCAAAAATAATTAATTCTTTTCTCCCTAATACAGTAACAACTTTCACACGAAATTTTGGGATGAGAAAGGGGGTGTTTGATTGTATTGTAGAAATTGTTAATGTTATTCAAAAATGGATCATGTTAATAATATTTTGCAAGACACGTAATTATTGTAGCGATCTATTATATAGAGATACCTAAATCGTGGATATCAGACAACTATTATTTATAAAAATATCATTATTCAATAAAAATGGAAAAAATATATTACAAGTTCCCAATCCACAAAAAAAATTGGTATATTTTTATCCTGATTTGAAAAAACGATCGGACAGCGAAATACCAATTACCTGACACCTAGAATATATAAGTACATACCTCATGACACTCAGAGAATTGGAAAATATATAAAATACATTTTTTTTTCACTTAACTGACTGGACTCAAGATGGGACGTGATATGTTTAGCAAAATTATAAACTTCAAATGAATATTAAAAAAAATTAAAAGAAGAGACCAATCTGCCTCTTGATTATGTAATTTTACTGAATTGTGAAATTTACCCTACATATGATTCTTGTTGAAAATTTTTCTACATGTGACCTCATTTAAAGACCTCAATATATCCTTACTCGTATGTGTCACTATATAATATCACGTACAAGCAGTCTGAACTGCTTCTGTGATTTTTCTGTTTATTTGTTCTTTTGTATGTGTTATATTGAAAAAAATTAATTAATACAGTTTATTGTACGATTTTCACTATTAAGGGTTTTACAAAAACCGCGACACGTGTTTTAGGAAGCTATTATACATGTGTTTCACGTGTATAATAGATTCCTAAAACTTTCTAACTTTATGCTTGAGAAAGCTATTATATAGTAAAATACGTGTCGCGGTTTTTGTAAAACTCTTTATAGTGAAAATCATACAATAAACTGTATTAATTACTTTTTTAATATGAATTTTTATCAATTATGGGCCAGTTCTATTAGTTTGTGTTAGATTGCTTGTAAGATTCATTTACTCATACAAATAAATAATATGTCAACTAAGTCTAATCTAACTGAGCACTTTTTATACACAATTCAGTACTCATAAATAATATACCTATACATTTCTTAATATGCACTTTTCCCAAGGTTTGAAGAAATATTCGAAATGCGAAAAAGCCGAAAGCAGTTGTACTGAACCCCAAGATGTAATGAAAGTTTCGAACAAACGCACATTATCGCCAACTCCCATCGAACCCATGAAAAAATTGAAAACAGTCAACGGAAGAACCAGCAGCGGGGAAAGCGTTACAAAAAACGTCGATAACCTCTTCGAGAAAATCGACGAAATTGCTTCCAAGGGACTGATGAACGTCGAAAGAATACAGCGTGTGATCACCGGTTCGAACAACAAGGAACTGGGCGGTATCGAGCATCGCATTGATGCTGAGGCCGGAATCGAAGAAAGCGTCCATGAGAGCTTCATTGATAGTTTGGATACTAGTGAAATATTTCACAAAATCGACGAGATCATCATGCGAAGCAAACACAACAGCGATGATATTCAAAACGTACTAAAAACAATTCCCAAGAAGATCGAAGCAAGCCGAGATTATGTAAACTCCGCCAAAGTTAGAATTGATAAATTTACAGAAGATGAAAACCGCGAAGAAGAAGCATCTTTTCAACTACCTATTATTTCCGAAAACGCGGACGTAAATTGTATCGAAAGGGAATCCGTTGTAGCGGAAACTTCGAAAAAGAAAGACGACCTGAAGGAGAAAGTTGCAGCAACGAAAAAGAAACGAAAGAACGACAAGCAGTCTCTTATACCTGTGAAGCAGACAGAAGTAACTAAAAAAAAATTATTGATGACCAAATAAAATACCTAGAGAATCGTTACAGATTTTTAAATTTATTATTATGAAATCGACTTTCATATGAATAGTGATCATAACACGTTTTGTTAACGAATCGTCTTATTTTGTACATGTAATATACATTGTAACTGAAGAAAAAAATAATCAGTGAACCAAACATGCTCCTTGAAGTTGTTATAGAAAGAGAAAATTAAAAATATCTGAAAACTATTTCTACTTGAACAGGCTCATATGCAAGTTCGATAACGATACTTCTGCAAGCCGCAATTACCATATTCATGCGCTCTGCTTGTTAGCTTCTACTTTACTCTGCCAGAGTAAAGTAGAATGCTAACACAGTAGTGTCACTATTCCCACTTTTTAGTAATAAATTACAGTGCGCATGATCCAATCATAGAGGGAAATTTTTGGATGCCCCGAGAATTGCCTCCATAATCGTCAACATTTTCAAGTTCTGATTTATTTTCTATTGTATTCGTATTTCAAAAGATATGGAAACAATGTTTAGAGAAATGAGAGTTTTGAAAGAAAACAACGAAGATGTTATCAATAGGATATAGTTTGCATGGCAAATAACGATTTCAAGATTCCGTACCTTATGGACAATTTTGAAAGATAAGAGATTGAATAACTTGAAAATGTAACATTTTGTACTTATATTTTCAAATGAATTCAAGAGGTGTATTTGTAGCAGATACAAATTATATATTTTCATTCAGACTTCAATGAATGAATAAAGGAAAAATTCAATTAAATTGAATTGAAGGGGTTATATTTTTTTAATTGTTTTTCAATAGGAGTCCCGTTACTTTAGGCAGACAGTGAGTCTTACCACTCAGCCAAGTGCACCAGTCACGCTGTCCCAATGGTCACTGACGGCTGAAAATTTTATGTAGGAACCAAAAAAATATCGATATGAGAATAGAAAATATGTAGTGGGTGTGGTAGCCTTTTTCTTTAGCCTCGTCACAAAGTTGAGATCTTGGAGGTGAATGTGAACTGATGATACTGTCATCGTTTGTTTTGTCCGATGTTATCGGTGATTCTGTGAAAAAGGTATATGATAACTGTGTATTTCAGAAAGCATGTAGAAAAAAACTAATTAATACAGTTTATTGAACGATTTTCACTATAAAGGGTTTTACAAAAACCGCGACACGTGATTCACGTGTATAATAGCTTCCTAAAACTTTCTAACTCTATGCTTGAGAAAGCTGTTGTATAGCAAAACACGTGTCGCGGTTTTTTGTAAAACCCGGTGATTCTGTGGAAAAGTTATATGATAACGGTGTATTCCAGAAAGCATATTTCTGTGGAAAAGGTATATGATAACGGTGTATTTCAGAAAGCATGAAGTCGACGTTTCCGTTGTCGTTGATTTTTTTATGTGTTCCATTTTACTCATTTTCGCACTTCTCTGCGGAAGCTTGGTTGACCCCCAAAATAATTTATGATACAAAATGACGTCGGTTAATTAATCATGATGGGAGGAACATAAAAAATGTTGAAGGTAACGTCGTCGGAGTTGAAGGTGGTGGAAGATATGAATGAGTTGTAAAGAAAACAAAGATGGTGCAACATATCAGAAGTGCACCAGCAGGATCTTCGTTAATAATAGTCGAATTGTCACGTGTAACACGTCAAATGGAGGGGAAATAATAACTACGAAATATAGTAAGAAAAAAATGTCAGAAGGGCAGTAAGTTGAATCTTTGCTAATTGTCACGTGCAGTATATCGAATGAAAGGAAAAAGGAATGTTGAATTTATTGAATGAGAAAAAAGAAGGCATGCAACGTGTATGTTAGGAGGACACTAAGTTGTATCCTCGTTAATAATAGATACATTGACGGATGTAGCTCAACAAATGGAAGAATAAGCTGGTGCAACATGTCAGAAAGACAATATGCTGTTACCTTGTTAACAGTAGTCGAATAACTACATGCAGTTTATTCGAATGTGTTTTTAACAATTTTCAAAGCATTGCTTTCAATCGAAACAGACTTTTTTATATAGTATGTCCACTATCTTGTATATTTAAACCATAAAAATTTGCTTCAGATGAAATATTCATGCTGACTTCACGAAAAACTGATTGATTAGTGAATAATTTTTGTTGATAAAACCACTTACTTGAAACATCTTATCCAATGAATTTTTCATCATGGAACATCATAACCACCAACTCGGATCATGATAAACATCAACACGTACCTTATCAATGAGCATGATTTGGCAATTGACGAGTAACATAACGAGATACTGGCAGAAATAAGGATATAATATGAATACACATAGAATAGAATAGTGAAAAAACGAGAAATTGAATCAAAACTGATACAATAAAAATGTCGAAAATATGCAAAAAAACAATGTATACGAGGGTTCATAGTAGCGATACAGGGTCGGTAACAAATCAAGTTATATGGATTATTTCATAAAATGTCTTGTGTCTGCCAATTTAAATTTTTATCCAGCATAAGTCTCACTATACGCCACAATACTTGTACGCTACAAGGAATATTACCAAAATTTAAAAGCATCAAACAAGTCAAAAATATCTAATATTTAAATATCAGAGTCAACTAACTATTACATAAGGACATATTGTAAAATTATAAGATGAGACAAATAGTAAAATTAATTTAAGGCAACATGAAGCGTGTGATAACTAATAAAAATGAAACAGTCACATGAGCATCGCTAAAAAACATTTGATTGATATTAACGGAAAACCAGGTTTGCTGAATAGGGTCATAACTGACATATGACATCAAAACCAAAGTCCAATCGTCCCAATGGAAGAGCACAGGAGAGCCCAGACCAAAAAAGAACGCCAAGTTTGAACAAATG
>WOGJ01257115.1:0-11265 GCA_015342185.1 Leptinotarsa juncta
GTCGTTTTTTTAATTTCGATAGCCTCTCTGATTGTTCGCGACTAAAAGTTTTCATTGCTTGCTAGTATTTTTGTATTATCGAATTTGATGTTATGTCCTGTCTGCAGTACGTGTTGGAAGAGAGAAGACGGAATTGCAAAAGCCGCTTCTCAAAAGTTTGGAACACAGCAACTTTTCATGCATTCTTTGGAATATTGTACTCATGTTTGGAGCTCCGCCCCTAAACAAACCCTGAAACTGCTGGATTCCATCCAGAAAAGAGACATTCGCCTGAATGAAGATGCGAGCATC
Source organism: Leptinotarsa juncta (assembly GCA_015342185.1). NCBI lineage: Eukaryota > Metazoa > Arthropoda > Insecta > Coleoptera > Chrysomelidae > Leptinotarsa > Leptinotarsa juncta. The sequence continues at coordinate 292 of WOGJ01257115.1, forward strand.
ACTTGCAACCTTGATGGTCTGGAACATCGAAGAAAGGTTGGGGATTTGTCTCTCTTCTATAGATACTTTCACGGGAAGTGTTCAAGTGACTTGGCACATTCAATTCCACCAAAGCGGTACATATCCGAAATACGCAACGAACTGTGGCTGCTCATTGTTTTGAGGTTCAACCCAGTACACCTCTAACTTCACTGTTTAAGTACTCTTTCATTTGGAGAACGGTGTTTATGTTCCTGATAACGTTTTTCCAAATGGATTCAATCTCCAGCAATTCAAATCCAATGTAAATCGCTACTTTCGCACAGGCACCGCTCTTAGAGCGCCTTAAGGATTTTTCTGTAGTGTTTGTGTTTCGTCCTTAAAAAAACAATTCTTCAAGATAAATGAATATTTGTTAGCAGACGTGGGATCGATGAACATTTTTTAAATTTCATTTATGATGGTGTTCTTAATATTCATACCAGTGTTTAACTCTAAGCGAATTGAGTAACATCACCTTTATTTTTTGAGCTTACTTGACCGGGCTGAATTAGTTATGGTGGCTCAGTCTTCGTCATCTCCTGATGGATCTGACTTAGTTAGCGAAAGACGATTCGTGGGTCTTCATTCTGATGAGGAAAATGTGTTTATAGTAGATACGATAAATGATTTTTTTTCTATTCAAAAATATCCCCATGTAACCTTCTACATACTACATTTGATATTGATCAAAATTCATGAAGTTTTCTCAACGAATAACTTGTTTATCTCGTGCAACATTAAATAACAATCAAGTGTTACTGACCCGAAAGGAACAATAGTCGGATCAACAAAAGGACAATAAAGATGCAATAAAAAAGTTCAATCATATTTATGAGAACTGGAGTAGGTTCCACATGAAGGTTAATTAACTTACTCGAACTGTTTTCCTCTTCGTCCTGTTTTCTCAAAAAGTCTGTATTCGAGAACGTAACCAGTATACCTCCTCCAGAGTCAACAGACAAATTATCTTCTTGTAACTTACCGTCTTCCTTCAGTGTTGAACCAGCTGAAAATAGATGAACATATTAAACTAAATTTAAACTTTCATTCATAAAGACCTACCCTTCAAAAAGTTCAAACTAATTTTATTTATTAGATAACCAAGCGTCGACTCATTAAGCGCCAGGGAAAGAGAGTAGTTGAAGGTATTTTCGGAAGACGGCCAAGTAAAATTGAGCATCAGATGTTTGGGGTCCTCGATGATTGCAACATCGGAAGGCATATAGATGGTTTTATTCTGGAAAATTAGGTAATATATTTTTCTGGCAAAGATGCTGGAAAATTACATTAATAATAATTTCTCAAGGAGATCTTGATGGAGCTAAGTTGCCCAAGTTGCTTTCTGCAGAATCATTACTTGCTGGGCCATTCAAACAATTTCAAAGTACTCATGAGTAACTATATAAAAATAAAAAGTTGTTGTTTAAGAAATAAAGAGATTGTTAGTACAAAATAGTAATCTGACTTCATTACACATGATTTTTTCCAATTAAACAAACCAAAATCATTTTTGGAGCAAAAGTTTGTGACTGCAGCATCATCTCTTTCATTTTTACTAGAACATACCATATCATAGTACGAGTAATGAATGAAATCGAAAATTTTCTTACCTGGATTTTTACTTGAACGCTGAAATTGGCGTCATTTTCAAAAATTTTCTTTTTGATATAAGGTACAGCATACTCCTGTTGAACCTCTTCATTCACCTTGGCATCATATACCGTTTCTTCTTTATTAGCTTCAGTGGTAGATCTAGTCACTGATTCAAACTCAATGGATTCGAGGAACTCAATTTTTACTACTGTTACATCATCAGTCAGCTCTTCTCCTGGTTCTATAGCTAATTCGTCTTCAGTAACCGTATTCTCAGTAGCTTTCGTCAATGTTACTTCTAAAGATGGACGCACTTTTGATTCCGAAACGTCCGAATTTATTGATATCGGTTTGGTAGTACTGTTTATCATGTTATTTTTTTCCGATGAAGGTACAGTTGCTGTAGTTGCAGACTCGTTAGTGTTGTTTGCAACATGAGATGTTGTTTCTTCAAATTCTTGTTTAATTTGTATTATCTTTTCAACTGCACTTTTACTAATGTTGTGGTTGAGTTCTTCAGTTCTAGTAAACGCTGATTTATCATTGATTGTTGATGATACATAAGCAGTTTCACTTTCGTCTGTTATCAAAGTCCCTCTATTCAGTTTACCATCAGACAACTCTCTCTGCTCAGTAGTGTTTTCTATCAAAGATACCCTGTTTAACTCTGTTGAAGACGATGTTCGAGTGTTTTTGGCTTTTTCAACCTCATCATTGCATTCTCTTGTATAATTAGTTTCTGGTAACTCCCTATTTAGTTCATCTAACTTTCCACTTTCATTGACCTTTTCTTGATTTTCTGAATTACTCTCATTCAAGGCAGATAGTGATTCATTGCGATATATATCGTCATTGAATTTGGTAGCTATATTTTCTTCATGTGAATGTACCAGTTTAGTAATAAATACATTTCTGTCAGCAACTGAATCAGTCGCATTAGCTTGAACGTTGGACGATGTTGTCGAATTTGCAGTGTTTTCTGTCAAAGTTACATTGTGGGTTGCACTTGTGGGATTTGTTGTAGATGATAAAGTGTTCTCAATATATTCGGCGTTGTTCTCCAAAGATACAGTCTGGGATACTTTGCTTATTATACTTTCCTTTTCATCACTTTTATTACCACCCTCTTGTAAATCAAAACTTGTCAATTCATCCAGTGGATAATGACCATCTTTACTGTCAGTAAATTTCTTTGATATTGTTTCCAGCTGGTGTAATTCAGTCTTAGTGGGGTTTTTCTCTTCAAACTCATTTACTGCACTGTGAGATATGCTAGTAACATCAATTTTAGATGCTCCTTCTATTGTGTCGTCAATAAAATCGCTATCCATGTTAGTGCTCAAAGGAGCCAAATAAGTGATTTGATTTTCTACGGTTTCACTGGTACCAAAACGATGATCAAATAACTTCTTTGATGTATTTTCCAAGTGAAATAATCCATTTTGAACAGTTTCTTCCTTTTCAGTCCCAGATACCCCATATTGAGGTATATCAGTCACCACGTTTGCTCCTATTGTTATATCTCCATTTAAACCGTTTTCAACTTTTGTTCCTGATGAATTCAAGAAAGTTATCTGATTGGTTACACTTTCACTACTTTCAAAACTTTCGTCATCACCACCTGTGTTGTTGGATACAATCTCCGCAGTTTTAGTTGCTTCACTTAGAGGTGTAGTAGTAATATCGATTGCGGACTTTTCTTCTGTTGTTACTTCTTTGAAACCATTCTCAACTTTCGAAGCAGTCGAAGAAGTGATCTGATTGGCAACAGTTTCACTACTTGCAAAGCTATCGTTTATCAACTGGTGCATATTTATTGGTCCTCTCAAAACTAAAGCATCTCCAGCCTCAGGTTCCTTTGTATTATTCATTTCGGTGGTAATGTTAGCCTCACTTTCTACTCCATACCAATGAGCGGGATCAACAGTCACAAATTCTCTTTCTTGCTCGAGAGTTTGAGATAACTCAATATCGTGGCTTGTCAGCAAATCTGTTTGTTCTGTTGAAAATATCTCACTGGTTGTGGTAAGTTCCCTTTTTCTGTCCTTTGAATATATAGTAGATCCTTCTCCTTCAGTGGTGTTGTCTAGTATTTCATCATATTCTGAATCGTTGTTGGATATCACTGATTGAGTTGTAGTGCTAAGTACGTCAACTCCATACCAATGAGCAGAATCAAGAGTAACAATCTTTTGCACAGCAACAGTTACTTCATTATTGTTATCTGTAGACGAAGAAAGAAGCTCTTCAGTTGTAGCATCAGCAATATTTTGTGAATAATTTGAAGCAAAATTGCCTTTTTCTGTTGTGGTTTCTTCAAACCTTCCTACCTTCAATAAATTTTTAACTGTTTCAGTGTTATTCTTTTTTATTTGTGTAATAATATTTTCAGTGACACTTTCCGGTTCTAATTTATTATCGGTTTCGACTGAAGAAAACATGGTGTTGTTTGTGATCATTACTTCAATATCTTCAGATTCATTTTCAATTTCCCTTTCATTAGGTAATGTTGTAGAGATTACAGAAAACGGATAAATAGATGAATCGTTGATGGAAATGATTTCGTCCCTTGTCAAGTTGTCAAGAGATGAAAATAAAGGCGTTTCTGTTGAATATTTGAAATTTTCATTTATTTCCGATGAAGGATTTGTTTCAGAAGTGATAATATTTGCTTCATTGATGTACTCATTAGACGATGCGTTCAGCCGAGATTGAATGTCGAGAGTCATTGTGTTTGTAACTTGGGGCAGTTCTTGTTTAATGTGTTTTCTATTTTCAACCGATGTATTACTATTATTGACATCAGGCCCTTCAGAGTTTTCAGTAAATTCTGATTTATGTTTGATGTAAACAGTTTCGTCTCTTTTAGTGGTCTCAGGAGATGAAAATAAAGACATTGTAAGTGTTTCTGTTGAATACTCGAGTTGGGTATTAATTTCAGGTGATGGACTTGCTTCAGAAATTACAGTATTTTCTTCATTGAAGTGGTTTGCTGTATAACGATCACTTATTACTGTTAACTTATCAGGTAGTTTTGTTGAAATTTCGTGATATTCAGAAGGAATATTATCTGCTAGACTACATTCCCTTGTCGTAACAGATGAGGATGTAGATATTATAGAAGTTGTACTTTCTTCATTTTTATGCTGACTTGCATCACTTATTTCACCCACGTTATAGGTGATGAGGGTTTCTTTTGAAAGTTCTACTGATGATTCCCCTGTTTTCATTGAAACTTCGGGATTCATGCCAATTTCTGTCGCAGCAAAAGGAGTTGTTGATATTTCATCAATATGTTGCAAGAATGTATTAGCAATTTCATCCTCCTTAAAAGGTAGCACTGAAGACGGACTAGGCGAATGTTTTGAAGATTCAGAAGAAGTATTTATTTCTACTGAAACATTTTGTTCGAGAGAACTTTCATTTCTATATCGTTCAATACTTCTCTCATCATCTGAACTTTCGGATGATACCAAAGATAATTCAGATTTTTTTATTGAATATTCAGATGATAAATCAGTTTTATTTTGATTTTCAGAGGGAGTTAAAGTATTGCTTTCTGTTTTAGTGGAGGTAGTTGAAATAGGAGTTGTTACTGATGCATCTAAAACTTGGTGTATAATATTATATTCATGCTGAGGCATTGCTGCTGTTTTATCATCTGCAGCCGTTTCAATTCCAGTGCTAGAAAAACTTGAAGTCTGTACATTTTTGTTAAATGAAATTTCATTAATTCTCCCAACAACAGCTATATTGTTTTCAGAGTTGAAATTTCCAGAAGATGGAATCTTTTCAATAAGTATCCTGGACGATTGAAGTTCCTCATCTTGAATGGTGTTAAATGAGCTTTCCTTGATATCATCCAGTGAAACCTCTGTAGAAATGGTGATAGGTAATTCAAATATCTCATCAATATTCTGTCTTGTAGACTTTAGCAAACTCTGCTCATTTTGCACTTCATTAATTTCAGGTGAAAGACTTGTGGAACTATTATGTGTAGCATCAACAAGTTCCTTTTCTAGTAATATTGAAATTTCCCTTTCTGTTTGGAGGACTGTAGTTGATGCTTCAGTGCTGTATTCCGTTGTTACTTCATTTCGGTCAGTAACAGTTATTGGTGAAAAATGTTTAGGTTTCACATCAAAATATTTTGGAATGTGCATTATATTGGGTGTAGTTGTAGCCTCGTTTGTATTCATAGAAGTGTCCTTGAAACTACTTACTGTGGGATGGACTGTGCTTGAAGTGAAAGTTATCTCCCTATTTTCGGTTGTTACAGTATCATCAGTTGTTAACTTTTCAGAAGCACCGTTTTGTGAAAGTGAGTTTGTGAAGACATTGCTGTAAGAATGGTGGATCAATGTTTCATTTTTATGGTTTAGTTGGAGATATTTCGGTTTCTCAGAGCTTCCTGATATATTTGTCTCAACAGCATTTGCTTCTGTTTTTGAGCTCTTGATGATAATTTCATCTGTAGAATTCATGACACTGTTTTCTTTGAGGTGTTTTGAAGAATTTTCAGGTTTCAAGTTGAGATATGTCCTCATGTGAAACTTTGTATGTTTAGTCTTGTTTCCATCTTCATTTACATCGCTCTTACTGGTTAGATTATGATATTTTTCCATCTGTAACCTCTGGTGTTCCGTTAAGTTTCTACTTTCAGCGACTGTGGTATTCATAACGGCATTGTTTTCTGTAAGATTGTTTGATAAGATCTTAGGTGTCAGATCGAGATATTTCCCCATGTGGATCCTGTGTTGTTCTGTTTTGTTTGTATCTGCATGGCTTTCATTGGCCTCAGTTACAATAAGATGTGGTAAACTATATACACCTGTGTTATTGGTAATACCATTGTTTTCTGAAAGGTGGTTTGAAAAATTTTCAAATTTCAGATCAAGATCTTGTTCTAGGTGAATTTTTAGATGATCTGTTCTGTTTTTACCTGCACCTACATAGCTTCCATTAGTGCTATCGAAGCCTTGTGAACTGTTATATTCATCTGTGACATTCATAATGACATCTTTTTTTATAAAATGGTTTGGAAAAGTTTTCGCGATAAGACTAAGATATGGTCTCATATGGATCCTCTGGTGTTCTATTTTCTTTATACCTGTATCTGCAAGACTTTCATTAGTACTACTGAGGTGTGGAAAAGCACTTCCACCTGTCGTATTTATATCAATATTGTTTTCTATAAGGTGGTTTGTAGAACTCTTGGGTTTTAAAGTGAGATATTTCCTCATGTGGAAGTTCTGGTGTTCCATTTTGATTGAACCTACATCTAAAAGACTTCCATTAGTGCTATTTGTGGTAATGTATGGTGAAACAATAGATTCATTTGTGTTTTCTGTCAGATGTTTTGAAGAATCAATTTCAAGATTGACATCGGGCATGTTGATTACATAATTTTCAGTGTTATTTGTTTCTTTGACCGTATCGCCATTTCCTTCAAGGTTTGTTTTGGCAGCATTTCCATTAGTAGCGTTATTTTCTGTGATATACTTCGTGTTATTTTCATATGTCATATTGACATATTTTTGCGTGTCGGATATATTGTGTTTGGTTGTGGTCTCAGTTTTACTCTCAGAACTGATATTTGTGTTTATGTGTGTGGTATTGATACTCTCATCTGCATTGTGGTTTTCTTCAAAGTGGTTTGAACTATTTTTTGGTTTCAAGTTGAGATATTTTCGCATGTGGAACCTTTTGATCACAACCGTATGTGGAGATATTCTATTGGAGCTATTTGCGATGACATTATTTTGTACCAAGGAAATTGAAGAATTATTTTCAAGTTTTACATTGAAATGTTTGGATACGTTAGCTACACGTTCTTTAGTAATTGCCTCTTCAAAGCTCCTATTTTGTTTTGGGTGTACTGTATCACTATTTGCCTCAGAAGACTTATTTTCTGTACCATTCTTGGGTTTCATGTTGAGATATTTTCGCATATGAATCATTTTGTGTTCTGTTGTGGTCTCAACTTCACTTTGAGAGCTTCCTTCGATACTATTTATACTATAATGTGTTGTGTTATGTCCATACGTGTGGTTGTTTTCTGTAAGGCGATCTGTAGTATTTTTAGGTTGCAGATGGAGATATTTTTGAGTATGAAACCTTTTGTGTCCTGTTTTGGTCGTATCTCTACCAACAGAGTTTACACCGGAGCTACTTATAGAGCTTGCTGTTGGAATATTTCCATCAGTAACGTTTGCGATGGTACTATTTTCTGTCGTATGAATCACAGACTCGTTTTCTGGTTTTAAATTCAGATATTTGGGGATATAATTTACACTGTTTTCAAGATTGTTAATAGCTATCTCAGCAGAGCTTCCATTTACATTAACGTCTATGGTAGTAAGACTTGCATCAGAAGAGTTACTTTCTGTGAGGAGATTCATTATTTCGTTTGTTGTATGCTCAGCTTCACCTCTAGAACTAATGTTGACACTATTTGTCTTAAAGTGTGCTGTAGTAGTGCTTCTATTTATATAGTGGTTTTCTGTGGGATTATAGCTATTTCTCTGTTTCAGATTGAGATATTTTCGCATGTGGAATCTTCTTTGCTCTTTTTCTCTCAAAACTGTATCTGAAGAGTTCATATTAGAGTTATTCAAGGTAGAGTCTTGTGTTGCAATATTGCTTTCACTAAATTTTGCAAGATTCATTATAGAATCATTTTTGAGTTTCAGATTGAAGTATTTTCGTTTGTGGATCCACTTTTCTTCTGTTTTGTTCGTAGTTGAATCTACGGAGCTATTTTCGTTGTTATTTTGTCTAATAATCTGTTCGTTTGAAGAGCCCACAATAGCATGTTTTTGTGCAGGATGAATTGAAGTAGCATTCTGTGGTCTCAAGTTGAGATTTTTGTGCATGTGGATTCTGTTGGATCCGATTTTGGTTGAGGCGTCTTCTTCTAAACTTCCATTAGAAGGATTTGCGTTGGTATGAGTTGCAGCAAAATTTGTATCTGTAGAATTTATAGTCACTCTGTTGTCTGTGAGGTGTTTGATATAATAGTTTTTTGGTTTCATATTGAGATATTTCCGCATGTGTATTGATTTGTTTCCTACTTTAGTCGTAGCTTCCTCTGCAGAGCTCCAGTTGAAATTGGAGTGAGTAGTTGTAAAATGTTTAGGTTTCATTACTGGTAGTCTATGCATTTTCCATTTTTCGGTAGATACTTCCACATCGGTATGGTTTCCTTGAAGATTATTATCACTAGAATGATTTGTAGTGGTAAATTGAAGATCTTTATTGACTTGTTGGTACTTACGAAGTGTGTCATTATATTCGGTAATATTTTTTTCTCTATGAAGTGGTGCAGTAAAATTTTTAGATTTAAAATTGAGGTATTTTCGTTTGAGAATCATTTTGTCTTCTTGTTTAGATTGATTTGCATCTGTAGAGGCGAATCTGTTTTCTATAACATGAATTTCAGCAGGGTTATTTTGTACAATTATTCCATTTAGATCTGTAGATTTTTCATTAACATTGTCTTCTATAATATGGATTGTGGAGATATTTTTAGCTTTGGTTAAATCAAGATCTGAATGAGTTGAGATATTCGAAGATAGTTGAAGTTTGTAGGGATTGGATGTAACTATTTTTGTTAAGTGAATTTTTGTGAAATGTTCCGATTTCCTGTTAAGATATTTGCGAATATGGGGAACTTTGTGTTGTGTTGTAGTGGTGGAACGTTCATCGATATTAGAATTCGTGGAACGTATTGTGAAATCTTCCTGATGAAAACCACTACTAACAGTATTATCTTCTAAATGTTTTCTTGAATTCTCACCATCAGCTTTTTTTGAAAACACAGCGTCAGAATGTGGATGTGATCTCACATTGGGAACCTGTTCCGAAATGGTTAGTTTATCATTTTCAGTTTTTATGTTTATACCATTTAGACGACTTTCAGAAGCAGCATTTTCTGCGAGTTGAGATGAAATAGCACCTTCAGACTTCAAAATAAGCTTTTTCTCCCTTGCGACTGTAGAATTTTCTTCTCCTTCGTTTTTCTTGTTGGGTCGTTGAATAGTTGTAGGTGATATGACACTTTCAATTGAATCGGTTTTCTTTCCCACATCTTCCACAGTGAAACTATCAGGCAACAAAACAGTCACTTTTTGAAAAGGTTTTTCAGTGATTGAGGATACATCTTCATTATTCTGGTCAATTCTGAAAAGGTCTGATTCCGTTGTGTCGCTAGACTCAAAAAGTGACTCGTCAATTTCCGTTCCCGTTTCTTGGAAGAGATTTTCTTCATCGTTCTGTTCGGATTCCAGAAAGGCTGGAATAAAATGCACCATATTTGGAGTCATATTTATTTTGGAAATGACTGAGCTAATAACGTAAAACAACGAAATAATAAAAATTATATGTGGCGAGATCAAAAAACGTACCTTTCGTAACTTCAGCTTCTTTAATCATCGGTTTTTTCTCTTGGTTTTGACTTAAAACTTCACGCGACCCAACTGATCCCAACTTTAAATTCAAATTTTCAACATTTTCAGGCGAAAATTCTTCGTTTCCCAATTTTTTTCTCATCAAAAATTTCCTGAATTTACGAGTCGTAAAAAACCGATTTCTAACAGTAGCTGCTGTTGTAATTTCGGTTTCTGTCATACGCTCAGAGGTGGTAGTAGATCTTGAAACACTTGGTAAATGGAGCCTTTGGGGAACATATCTGACACTTCCTCTGGTATGAGATTTCATTAGTTTGGTTCTTTGGGACTGGATGATTTGATCCTGCAGTTCTGTTGTGGAATCTGAAGAAATTTTTTTTTATATTTCCGTATATGACACCAGAAATTGTTATCTTGAAAGAAATGAAGAAAAATATTTCCCACAAAACATTTGAAAAAATAGTCAAATTTCATAAATTTTCTTATTAGTCAGTGGGCTATGCTTGAAGACAGGCAGTAAACAAATCTAAAGAAATGCACTTTAAATGTTCAAGCCCGTCCCGGATATACCTACACAGTAGGTTGAATGGACCGACGCTTATCAGAAAACAACTACTCCACTGGCTAATACTACGAACGGCATTGGATTATATCCGACAGACGTCATTGCAGGAATCTTCACAGAAAATTTCCTGCATATGCAATGAGGAATGTCCCTCCTGACAAAAATCAAGTAGTTTTCATAAAAGAGCTCTAAAACAATGCATTTTAAACTTATCATTTCAACCTTCTTCTTTAAAAAATTATTTAAATACTTAAAAAAGAGGAATGAAATAATTCGTTTCTATTTCTATTTCACCATTTGGCAACATCAGTTATAGCTGTAAAGGACAATGAACATTCTTACTTGGATAGGCTCATTAACTTTTTGATTAAGAATAAAATTCTTACT
>WOGJ01257611.1:0-10556 GCA_015342185.1 Leptinotarsa juncta
GAGATTTTTTACGTTACGTAGATGTAATCTAACTAATTGTTTGACCAAATCACATTGTATAGCTTTGTCTACGAGAATTATGTTCTTCTGACAATAAAGCATATCTTGATTGAATGATATAATGACTCAACTTCAAATTTTTTGAAAGAGAATATTACAAGTAATATATATCTGAATATTAATGACTGTATGACAATATTCAATGCTTTCCTAGAGTTTGATATGTAAATTATTATACCTAGACGTCGCGCCTGTGTTATCCTACGGAATTTCGTGCATCTGCCAAAATTATGTTCTGTGATTTCGTGACACGGCTTTTATTCTACTTTATTGATATGTCCTTCTCTCTCATAAATGTCAAAAAACAAAACAAGATGTTTTCGTGAAGTGAAGAGTTTCCTTTTATAGGAGAATATTAACAAAAATATTCTTTCAGGAATCACCTAAGTGGAGCAAGAGAAATGCTGAATTGAAAACGAGATTAATTTGACTATGTGCGATTCAGAATGGGACGTGCTTGCCGAAATCCACCTACAAAATCGGGGCAACACCACAGACTTCATTTGTGTATGTAGCAGATTTTTCGTGCGGTAAGTACATCTGTCAATTGTCAGAAGTTCGTTACCTCATTTCATTCAAAAATTTCAAACGATTTGTTTCCAATTTTGAGATTTTTATTTTAATGTCCCACAGTTATGAAGTAAAACATGTCCGTAAAAAATAGTTGTATTAAAAGTAATTGAAATGAGACTTTGATAATAATAAAATGACTACTGAACAAGGAGAAAAGCAGGGAGAAAGTCCTGAACCCGTTTTGAAGGACCCGGGAAAACTCCCTGATATAAACGATTTCATTATCATAAAACCGATAAGCCGCGGAGCCTTCGGTAAGGTGTTTCTTGGCTTCAAAAAGAACAACGAAAAGGTAATGTACGCAATCAAAGTAATGAGGAAAACCGAAATGGTCCACAAGAACATGGTATTCCAAGTGGTGAATGAAAGAAACGCTCTGGCCCTCACAAAGAGCCCCTTCTGCGTGCAGCTGTTCTACACCCTGCAAACGGAATCTTCTGTCTACCTAGTAATGGACTACATGGTCGGCGGGGACCTGAAATCCCTTCTCAGCGTTTACGGTTTCTTTGATGAGGCCATGGCTACGTTTTACATAGCCGAGGTGTGCCTCGCCCTGCAGTACCTACACAAACACGGCATCATCCATAGAGACATCAAGCCAGATAATATGCTGTTGTCCAGTGAGGGACACGTCAAGTTGACGGACTTTGGCCTGTCCAACGTGAACCTAAGCAGGGACCTGGAGATATCTGACTTCGAGAACTGCACTCCTAACCTATGTACTCGAACTCCTGGGCAACTGCTTAGTCTGACTTCGCACTTGAGTTTCGGTTCAGGGAACTCCAAGTATGCGCATGACATTATTTCTGGGAATCTCCGAAAGCAGGACGGTCGGAAGCTGGATATGTCATGTTTAAACAACTCGAAGCTTGAGAACTGCTCCTCTATGTCTGGCGTAACCTTCCTTTCAGCAGGAGATACTCCTTCGAAAGTAGACCCTGACAGTTCCTACTACACTTGCCAAAGCCTAGCAGTTGACGATTGCTCGACCCCTGCTTCTTCTCCAGTAAGCAGGAAGATCTCCAGCAGGTGTGGATTGTACAAATTGCGCAATGACAGAGAAAAAAAGAGAAAACACTCTAACACGTCTCCGCAGCAACCCAGGAAGGCCTACCTTAAGACCGGCCTGTCAGGGGAGATGGAAATCCTACGAATCGAAGCCACTAGCCCCAAGGGAGTGACTTTTTCAACTCCCGTCTCGGGGCAGAAGACCATCAAGGTAAAAGCAACAAGATTCGAGCTCCCCCATAGTGATTCTCAAGTGATGAAGCCTGGAGACGTGTCCTACACTGTCAGCCCCATTCAGGACGAAGTGGTGACGCCTAAAACCCCTAGAACTCCGTACCGTACTCCAAAGTCGGTTCGCAGAGGCCAGTGGAGCTCAGATCACAGGGTTCTAGGGACCCCGGACTACTTGGCCCCTGAGCTGCTCTTGAGGAAGGGGCACAACGACGCTGTGGATTGGTGGGCTCTTGGGTGTTGTTTCTACGAGTTTGTGACGGGAATCCCTCCATTCAATGATGCAACTGCGCAACTGGTATTTAAAAACATCCTCGAGCGTAATATTGAGTGGCCTAGTGAAGACGAGGCGCTCCCCGATGAAATTGTGCAGGCGATCGAAGCTCTGCTGGTGGAAGATCCGGAAAAACGAGCCAAGGCGGAGGACATTATGGAGATGGACGCCTTCAGGCATATAGACTGGAAGAATTTGTTGTCTGTGACTCCACCGTTTGTGCCGGAGCCTTGTGACGTGACTGATACTGGGTATTTTCAGGCTAGGAATGATTTGTTGAACTTTAACTTGTCAAACTTTGAGTTATAGCCCTGTTTTTGTTGTTGAATGTAAATAGTGTTGGGTGTTTGTGTGTCGGGTAACTGTCATCGAAGGTAGAAAGAGGAAGTGTCTCAATGGGTTTTATAATTTTTAGTTTGTCTGATTTTTTTACTTTGTAAAAATCTGTTCTTGCCAAATTTTGAAACCAAAACATTGTAATAAGGTTACTGAAGTTGGTGTTTATATTGCATTTTTCAGTAAACCATTGAACATTAAAAACAATCTCTCAAATTACCGCTAAGTGTTTTCTTTGAATTATAGGAATAGTTCAACTAATAGACTAAGTGTAAACAAGGCAAGGCAATTCTTCATTCATCCGTGAAGCTTTATACAGTGCAGCACCGTATTAAAACTCATCACACTAGTCAATTACAAATATTCTAAACATAAGATTAATTTTCAAATATTCTCAAGTTGATGGTGTTTTATGTCATGACATAAAATGCAGTGACAAAATTCAAACAACAAAACATTGAAAGTAAATTATCAATAATTGAATGAGGGCCTCTATAAATTAGATAATATTGTGTTTTCTCCCAAAAACAACACTCTTTACAATAAACCCTTTTCAATTTACAATAATATAAGTTCGTGATTGAATAATTTGAACCTGAAACCAACCATTAAAGGTGTTGAATAGAATCCTGCAAATTATTAGAAATTTGTTTTTATTGGTGTTGATAAAATGAAACTCAATGTGGGTAAAACAAAGGTCATGATAATACCTACTCCTTACAATCATCTGTAAAAAAATCTGCACTTTTTGGTACGTGCTTGAGCTTTCTGAGTGATTCGGCTTTGTAAAACTACCAGAGGCCATTATTTGGACCATATAGGATTTGTACTGTTGTAGCCGTTTATAGCTATAGCAACTTTAGTTTCTTTTTAGGAGAATATTCTCGCTGTTTTACATGTAATGAATATTTTGAAAATCATTTCGATGTTAAACTTATTTTACACGTGACAATTTCTTCAATTCAAGAACAAAGTATCAAGCAAAGCGCAACTCATCTTTTGAACACACCGCCTCTGAAGATGATCCACAGAACGAAGAAGAAACCAATGAAATTCCGGAGGAAGTACCAGTTCAAAAGGATATAACCGCAAAATTAAAAGTGAGTTCCCATTTGAAATTACTACTAGATTTCATTATGGTGTGAAAATAATCTACCAAACTTCTTATCATGAGATGTATTCAATCATAACTCGAGAACCAAAAATAACTTTGTGTTACACACATGAAACTACAAATACAAGTAAAATAGAAATCCTCCTCTTCAAGAGTTTGCCATCTCAGTCAAGCAGTCATCATTGACCCCAAGAAACATAAATGTTCATAATAGGGATATTGATGACCAAGTTCATTACACTAAATATTACACGAAATGAGATATGTTTATCTCCTTTCAGTGTTTGTTAATCTCCTTCCAGTGTTTGTTCATCTCCTTCCAGTGTTCTTCAAGTGTTTGTTCTTATTATTCCAGTATTTGATGTTCTTTTTCTAGTGTTTATTCTTCGTTTTCCAGTGTTTGTTCTTCTTTTTCCAGTGTTTTTTTTTCGAGTGGTTGTTTTTTCCAGTGTTTGTTCTTTTTCCAGTGTTTGTTCTTCTTCCAGTGTTTGTTTGTTTGTTATTCTTCCAGTGTTTGTTCTTCCAGTGTTTGTTCTTCCAGTGTTTGTTCTTCTTTCAATGTTTGTTCTTCTTTCAGTGTTTGTTCTTCTTCCAGTGTTGTTCTTCTTCCAGTGTTTATTCTTTTTCTTCACATTGTTCGTTATTTCTTGTGTTTTTTTTTCTCGCTGTCGGACATCTAGACAATTTCCCACTGCCAATATTCCAACTAATTTTTTATAGACCGAGCAGGAAGCCGTCAGCTGTTACTGCAGCGCCTCTCAAACGGACAATCTGTCCACCGACGAGCACGACAGCTTGAGGGACTGCTCGACCAAAGGTATTCAGCAAAGCGACAGCGGCACCGACTTGAGGGAGCATTCCGTTCAAGACGTAGCCGGGGACTGGAACCGATTTTGGGCGTTGTACGGGGAGAAGTTGATATGGAAGTCTTGGATCGACAAATATAGCGCGTACATCAATCCGGACTATCTACAGAGAGATTTCGGCGAAGGGAGTAGCTTTTCTGGTAAGCTCTTTTACGTTTATCATTTCGTTCATCAGTATCGATTGGTAATCATTCTTTTTCATTTCTCCCAACGACAATGAATGTAATGATAGTTGAGAAGTGGATGTATCAAGTATCTCAGCATTTTAAGAAATAATATACAAGAATGTTCATGACAGGGATTAAAAAGAAATGATTATTAAATGAATTGTTGAAGACTGATGAAAAATGTTATATAGATGTCAAGATTTTCCATAGAGAAAAAAGCTAGAACCTTTTTAATTTGGATTTGAATTTTATTGCTTTTTGGTTTATTTAAACTTTTTGTGGAAGATCATATATTTATTTTAATGCCAAAATGGAATATTGATTTCTCCCCAAATTTTGAGCTATATGATATTTGATTCAACAAGTGTTTGGTTTACCGTGTAATATTACATAGATGATATTTATTTTACCAAACTTCAAAGTTGAATGATTTCTTTATTCAGTGTACAGTCTTAAAACCTTTATAGTTTGACAGTATTTAATAATTTCATTTTAAAAGTCAAATCATCTTTATTGATGGTTCTGTTTATGAGTTTAAAAAAAATACAATGTAATGCCATGACTCATGCTAGCAATCGCATGTTGAAAGGTAAGACCTCGTTAATATTTAGTTCGCACAAGAGTTGACGTCTGGAGGTTGTCGTTCGTTAGGGGTAGCTGTTGGTTAACGGAAAAAATATTTTTGTTTTAAATTTCTTTGGCATTACTAGGAAAATGAAGTAAAGTAATGCGTACGACCTCATATTTCTTTTTAATAATAATTTTGACAGCAAATATATGTGAATTAAATGTAAAATTGGAGTCGAAACTTTGCATATATGTCATAGATTTTAATGAACTGGCATTTTTTTCTAGACACAAACTATGTACGTGTGTTTGATAAAATAGTTTTCAAACTATCTGTTTATCGCGGTTAAATAGCTGTAGTAACTGAGGCCATGAAACATAGAACATAAGAGACAGCATATGCTGTCTCTAGATGATGTTTTCACCAGCATTTCAAACTCGGAATGTTTTTCCAAACTAAAAATATTGTTGAGGCTGTATTCATTAAATTTCAGTCATAGTCAGTATCAACAATGTTGCGGGTTGCCTAGTAACTGCTTCAAAAGTGACTTTTGAATTTGGATGAAACTTGTAACTGTGAGTCAAAGTTTGTCCTACGCAGCAAACTTCTGCTTTTAGAAACGTTTTTATTTTTATTAAATGAGCTGTTGCAAGCTATTTCTTTGAATTATATCAAACTTTTTTTTAGAAATTCTGTTTCGGAAGTAGTCTAATTTAGTAACATTTGTGTTCCCAGAATAGTATGGGATTCACACAATCTGCAACCTGGTGGTTGAATTTCTTAATTTAAGACTCCTTGTATTTAAAGATCAACCTCTTAATGTTCTGATAATAATAGTAATGAATTAACGAATTGTAAATATACATAAATAAAAAAACCTACACTTGGTAAATAGATGTAGCTGAGGTCATGAAACAGAAAAATTATTTTCTTCTTTTTTTGCGTTTTTGGCCTCTGCTACCGGGGTTAGCTGTCTTCTTTTTCTTTGAGGTTTGTAATTAGAATACAAGTACACTTTATTATCCAAGGGGATATCATATTGATAAAGTATAGTAGTATAATCTAGGTATAATACATTGTAAAAAGTGAAAATATATATTAAAAAACATATAGTATGATAAATATATACACAAATATAAATAAATGTAAAAACAATAAAAAATACTAAAATAAAGGTGAAGTATAATTGTATTGAAAATTTTAAAAATTATAGATGAAGATATTACAAATATAGAATGAAATCACCTAAATATAAAAACTTTTTACACATAAATACGTTTAATACTTGCCAAATTTAACATTTAATGATATCTGAACTGATAAGTGAATCATAGATTTAATCTAGTACGTGTTATAATGAAATTCATCGTTCGGCCGTCGAGGTCGAACCACCGTTATACACGCTAACCAACCTGCTACCGTTCCTCCAAAAATGTTTAAAAATTCCCATCAATATGTATACCGAATAATTTTCAGTTACGGACGTTCGAAATAAAGAGAAAGCTCCCCTGGAAGAGCTCCCACATTCCCAACTTCCACATAAAACCGACAACTCGACCTCTAAAGACGTCTCCAAGAAAAACAACGTCTTGCTGCGCAACTTATCGCTGAGCGAGGAGAAAATCTTCGCCGACGTTTCCGAGGGCTGGAACCCCTTGTCGCCGGTCAGCGTCGACGAAGGCACCGAAGCCGAGCGTCTGCTCAGCTCCAGGTGCGGCTCCTACACGAGCGGTTCTCTCAAAACTCTGGATTCCATGACGAACGTGACCGGTTTGACGGTATCGTCTTTGAATTCGAGTCGAGCGACGTCTAGTTCGGACAGTATCTCGTCCGTCAGCTCGGTAAACAGCTCTATCAGTTCGGAAGACCTCGACGAAGACTACCAAAGCCAGTGGAACGAGCTGTGGCAGCGCCACTACGAAGACGAGTATCTGGTACAGTACAACAAGTTCATCGAGTCCGTTATAACTGCAGGTTTGTATAATTCAATTGAATATATCTCGAATTTGGGCATTCTAATGCTCGGTTGAAATTTTTAAAAGTTGTGTCAGTCGAAAGCTTTATTGAGGTCACGCATAGTCAATAAAATATGCTCGTTCTTTTCAAGACAATCCATTGGCAGTGGAGCTTTCAGAGTGGAGCTGTTTTTTCCTAGATGCAAATTGGCTTCGAAAAATTCTCATTTTCAAAAAAAATGTGTGATTCTCGGTTAATTTTTGAAGATAGGCATTATCTTCTTGAGTTTAAAAACATCAGAAAAAGAACCTGCGGGGAAAGATCAAAATGTATTAGGTCATAGTGGGGTGTAATAGTTTCCGAGTAAAACAAATCTTATTTGTCAAATATTATACTGTTTGAATGTTTGTGTTTATATGTTAGTAAGTACTCCAACTGATATATTCTCGTTGCCACCACTCCCATTTGTTTTCCTTTAGTTTTGCTTTGACGCTGGCACTATCTAGTGGAAACTATTTTACATAATATGTTTATTGGAAACTGCATAAGCAAATTATTCATACTTTACCATAAAAAACATTCATTCAATAACAAACGATCAATTTTCGAATAAAATAAATCCCTATAAACTGTAAGTCCCAAATGTGAAGAAGTCCATATTCTCAAGACGTATGTTGTCTCTAGATGATTTTTGTCACCATCATTTTAAACTCATCCCAATGTTTTTCTGAACAAAGTATTTTTGAGGTAGTGTTTCTCATGAAAGAACATATCGGGATGGATGCTCATGAAATTTCAGTCATAGCCGGTGGCAACACTGTTGCGGGTTGCCTAGTAACTGCTTCAAAGTTGACTTTGATATTTGGGATGAAGTTTGTAGCTGTGAGTCAGAGTTTGTCCTACGCAGTAAACAGTTTCTTTTGGAAATGTTTTTTATTTTTGTTCGGCAAGCTGTGGTAAGCTGTTTTATTAAATTATATCGTAATTTTTAAATCGAGTTATTTCTTTTAGTTTTTATAGTTGGTACCTCAATTTAGTGGTTCGGAAGAGTATGGGATTCACATAGTCATTTCTTAAAGAGAGATTCCTTGTATTCAAACTGCAACCCTTTAAAGTTGTTATACTAATAGTTATGTTGTACTGATGAATTGTAAATATACATAAATAAAAGACTTTAACATAAATGAATACAACCAAAATGTTTTTAATGAGTATCCTTCAGATCTATTATCCATGAGAAGAATAATACTTCATATCACAAAGGCAATGGATAGTAGGAAATAAAGAAACAGGGGCGGATCTAGGAATTTAGTGAAGGGGGCGCACTTGAGATACATTTTTGCTATGAATGAATAAAAATTAAGATGTTTGGGGAACATGATGAGGGTTTCAAATGAAATCAACTACTCGGCATACTATATTCTGTTTATTTCATGAAAGAAATAGAAAACGACCAATTATTCATGATTTTTGTATGCCTAACAGACAAATTGTCTGCGTACAAGGGGGGGCGCCCTCTGGCTGGATCCGCCACTGTATAAAGAAATCGTTGTGGAGTGCCGCAAGAAAAAGTATAGGAATACATTTTCAAATCATAACGAATTCATTCATTCTCTTGAGTTGTGTTTTGCAGAGATAAAATGACATAAGAAATACAATAAACTAATAGTATGGATATGTGCGTGAAATATAGTTTTCTTCAGATGGTTGGAGTTTATAAATACTTGATGCTTTTATACTTTACTTGCAATAAATCATAAAAAAAGTCTATTAGCATCATGTCTGGTTATCTAGCAGGTACCTGAATTATTAGAGGAGCAGTCTGATTTTTCCTATCCACCTGCAAAAAACCAAGATGGGAATACCTTTTTTTGAAAGCCTTCGCTTGTGAACAATAAATTAATGTTGCCCTTTGAAATTCGTCTCATAACTGTTATCAGGAAGAGTAAAGACATTCAACGATGAAGAAATTAGTTGAATAAAAAACTGATGGATTTATCTATTTGTCCATTTGAAACATTAACGCATTTCTATTGATTGAAACAATCCAGGAACCCCTTAGTCTAAAGTTGACTGTATTTCATAACAAACCACGTAGAGGCCATTCAGTAGTTCAAGTCTATATAGGCATGTTAAGATTATTTTTAGTTTTCTAAGTAGGCGTACATTATTATTGCACATTACATTTTTCAAGTAATAGTTTGTTAGGTTGTTACAAAAATTTCGTCCGTTTTTACAAGCTAATTTAAAACTGTAATATCTCCGTGCATACTTAATAACACGGCTGTGAATGAATTAAAATTTGTAGTTAGCTGTAAATATGTTAAATGATATTCTAGTTATACGACTATCGACTTGTGCTCCTTGCTACTGTATAAAAATATTTTCAAATAATTTTAAACTTTTTAGCAAGAGAAATAAAATTATCATTATTATCAAGCAAAGACTAAACTAAACAATTATAAATCATTATATCATTTGATGCTCAGTTTGTTACTTCCAATATGTACATAAATCAAAATAAATCTGACAATTGTATCAAGGAGAGATTCTTCTGCATCAAGGAATTGAATATGTATAGACTAAAAAACGCGCATTTATAGCATATGAAACTAGAAAAAAAAACACTAAAAAACACGCTTTTAAAGAACATCGGACTAAAAAGTTGAATTTTTTTTCCAAAATAAGCTTGAAAGATTTTTGGCTTTGTACTACTCCATCTTGAAACAGAAAAAAAGATGATTGAATCTTCCGAAGAAAGGAAGGAAGTAAACAATTTTAAAATAACTCTATACATGGAAAGTTACTTCTTTGCATGATCTACACATCCATGTATAATAATAATAATAATACACGTTTATTAGAAATGAAATGAAAGGTACATAAACATAAGCAGTCAGCAGTAAATAAACATGTGAAAAAACCACTATATAGGCGGGGCCTTTGCCTTGAAATATTTTGAATTCCAGCTGGAAGACATTGGTATAGTTTGGGAGTCAAATATGTCAAACTTTTTTGTCCTTTTGATTTTCTCCTTGTATTGTATTGATGTTCCGGGTTCTTCAATTCGTGCTTAGAATTATACCGTTTGATGTTGCTACGTAAAAAGAATAGTTGTTTTGAATCCATAATATTAGCTTCATTTAATAGTTTATCCGTCTATCCGATGGATTTTTATATTTTTATTGAATATAATTTTAAGTAGTCGCTTTTGAACAATGATTAAGTTTTCGAGGTGAGACTTACTTAAACCTCCCCATGCTAATATTCCATACACAATATGTGGTTCCACTAACGCCTGATATATCGTTCTCATTAATATTACTGGAGTTTTTTCCAACACCAAATCGTTATTTTTAAACGTCGACACGTGTTTCGATCACCAAGTGAGCATCTTCAAGAG
>WOGJ01257677.1:0-10398 GCA_015342185.1 Leptinotarsa juncta
TAAGTATATACATCAATCCTAGTTTATTGTATAAGTATGAAAATGCCCTTAAAGGACGAAACTGCAGTAACGTTAGATATATATAAAAGTGATAAAAACATAGAAAGTTTCAATTCTCTTTTCTTCATTATGATTTCCTACCACGTAGTAACGGCTGGGAGAAGTATATACATTAAACTCAGTGTAATGTATAAGTTTAAAAATGTCTTTATAGGAAGAAACTGCAGTAACGTTAGTTACAAATAAAAGTGGTAGAAAACAGAAAATTTCAATTCTCTTTTCTTCAAAGAAAAATTAGAATTCTATTATCCTCTAGAAACGACTTGATCTAAACAACAGTCCTCTCCTTAACCTATAACCCAGTTCCCAAAATCTACATATACTGCTATTAATTGAGGTTATCCCAGGTATAGACAATGTAGGTATCAAATTATGTATGATAGGTATAGGCAATGTAGGTATAAATACGCAGATTTGAATGCGATCTAGTTGGTTTTGAAAATAATGTAATGGCCGAAACTAGTCAACAAATATAAAACTATCGTGGAAATAGACAAAAAGGTGTTTTTATAGTGTATCCTCAGAAACAATATTATTAAAATGGCGGTCTTTGAAAATACGGTACAATCAATATACATTTGATTTCTCCCACAGATATTCGATCTACATCATTCAGAAACAATACCTCTTCAAGTTGATTCCATAGCTCTCCAGTCTGAAGCGCTTGAATACATCATAGAATATCAAAATCATATCGACTTGGGGGGTATGAAGGGAAAAACCAATTATAAAATTCCTTTTCACTTGGTCAATAAGGGAAAATGCAATGTTAACATTGTGTGAGTATTGATTTTAACTGTCCGGAGGATTGATTGAAATCTTTATAAGGACATTCTCTTTCCAGATTCTCGAAATTGGATAATATCCTTCAAAACGATATGCACCTCATCAGACAATTTTTCAAGTTGAACACTGAACATGAAATTCTGCAAGCACAAAAATCAACCACTGTGATTTTTAACTTCAATCCTACCGTGGAGATGAGTTTTACTGATATTCCTGTATTCAATTGCAATTTCGTGGAGATCGACAGGCCCGAAAATATCATAAAATCGTTCATCATAACATTTACTGGAGCAGTTTATTTGTCGATGTACCATTTGGGATTTTTGACATAAACCTCTTGAGTAATAGAAAATTGTTTTTCAGGTTTACCTTGTGTCCAACATCTGATCTATATTTCGGATACCAGCAGATTTTTAGTACTACATCGCAAAACATAGAAATGAAAAATACGGGAAAGTTTCCATTTCATTATGACATAGTACTACCCATGGATCATCAAACATCACAACTGAAAAGTAAGCTTCGTTTTACAACTTTAATACTTAAAACAAATATATATTTTACGAGGGTAGGCTGAAAAGTTTACAATCTAAGAAAGATACAAAACATTTTTCATTTTTTTTCAACATAGCTTCCTCTCAAATGTATAGTCAAAGTAACCGATATAGTAATTTTAAATCCATCGACGAACTCAAAGGCCAAAAAAACCAATACAAAGAACTAATGCCGCTACGAATTAGTCCACATAGACTGAAGAATTGGCGGTTCGTATTGGATAATTTTTACTAACCGAGTTTTATGATTGGCTGAAGAGTCGTAAAATTAAATTTGAAGTCATGTTATGGTGCCCAACAGAATGTAGCGATGAGTACCGCGATGAGTACCGCGTTGTGTGTTTGTTATTTATTAAAGGGGAACTGCTGGAAGGTAGGGGGCACAAAATCTTACACTTGAACTATACTGAGACATTGGCTTGGAAAATATAGCAAAAGGGGTCGTTTTCGACAAAAACGACAAAACCAATTGGATGCACACAACCGGAAAAAATGTGTTAATAAAAGAACACAAAAACTAACTATTCCATATCGTATAAAATGCTTCACATAAACATTGCATAGATGCAGAAATTGCTCAAAATGGACACCCTGTGTTAAGATGCATGAGTAATGAATTTTTCTCGTCAACTGTCTTAATATCAAAATATTTGCTAAGGAAGTTACATGAGCAGGTGCTCCGTCATGCTTTTACCATATGTTAAATTTCAACATTGGCAACGCCCATACGTTCACAGAAACTTGTTCACTTTACACAATAATACAATAAATGTTGAATCTGTAGGTACTGATTGAGCTGATCTAGTGTTATCCTAATAATATGTCATTCAAACCTTTGAGACTTTGGTGGTACACATTATTTTTACCTGTGTTCACAAAATTAAGGTGATGTACGTCTCCCAAAGTGACTTTAATACTGGGCCTGAGAATGCCACGAAGAACTGAAAAAAAAAGACGGACTTGAATATATTGACCGGTAGTCACTAGTACCAGGGCACTCGGACAACGAAAAAGCTGATGAGTGTGCTAGACACGGATCATCTCCAAAGTCTAGGGCATGTACCAGATAATGGATTAGTAAGAAACAAAAAATTATGGGAGAACACATCTAGAGACTGTCTGAAAAATAACTGAAGTTCTGCTTCAACACAATAGGGATCGGCTCAGAACTAATCACCGGGCATTTTTCATTTAGAGGGCACCTGGGCAAAATAAGACTGTGTAACCTTAGCTGCAGATAATACAACAAAATGTGAAGCACTGGATCACGATCACAGGAGGCAATCAAGTTATAGATAACCCAAATTATGTCTTGAAGAATATGTTCTCAGCACAGGGAACAAGATTTTGTTAGAATAGCTGTCATAAAAAAATAGAAGGAAATACGCAAAAAAATAGCAAAAATTTTGTGGAAACTCGGTGGTATTGGTTCAACCTAGCCTACAGAAATATCCCTGATACATTGAAGAAGGACCGATTAAAACTGGGGATTACTTTGTTTTTCCAGTTCATTAATTCTCTCGAATGTTCCGGGGGTAATAATAGGTTTGTTCTGTTTCTAACATCCGAATCTGCGCAAGACATGATGCGTACAAACAAAAAATCTCAAACAGTCTGAAATAGTCTCGGACACTTGTTTAAACCAGAACGCTTTTGATGAGACCACTGTGCCACCTGTCGTATATATGAAGAGATGAAGACGAGAAAATACTATTGATCATGTCCATTTTATTATGTAGCGTATCCTTGTAGTCAGTTCAAATGTTATCTATCCTCAGTCATCAATTATTCAAATCAAATAAATGAAAAAACATCCTAGCAAATATCCCAAACAAATTTCCACATGAATACGCATGAGCAACGGGAACAGTTCTCAATAGTTCAGCCTCGAGAGCAAGAACGATTCGCGACGGTTCAAAACAGTTTAGGATCATTTCGCAGTCGAAACCAGAACAGAGGATTCATTAGTCCGAAATTATCCTCAATAAACCAGAACGCTCTATATCAACTGCACATGATCTTGACGTCCTAGAAACTGAATTTCGTTAAACCAGAACAAACCTAATAGGATAAGGCATAAAATACAGATATGTGAATTTGTTTCCTTCTTAAAAAATGGCTAGCTCATTTTGTATGTATCAAATATGTATTATTTGTTTTCGAACACTTGAAGTGTCATTTGATATTGCGAATGCATTGATAAATGTGTATAATTCAGTTGTGGAGTTTGACCTTACTTAGAGATATCTTGAAGAATTTCCTTTTGTAGAATTCCTTTCGTCTATTTGCAAACTTGAAGAAATGTCAAATTTGAATATTTATTTATTGCACTCATTCGTGTTTCATTTATGGTTCGTTAACTTATTCAGATTTTCAATGCAATACTAAACAATATGCGCGTTAAATAATTATTTGCTTTAACATTATCCAGTATACCTGAAAAACATTTTATTTTTCAATAATCATCAAAAACTCGAAAGGCGCATTTTTTGTTAAATGGGGCAACGCCTCTAACAATTTGTAATGTTTTTTTTTAATTTATTCATCAAGAAACTAGTTTAGGACAGGATCGGTGAAAATTCGCAGATAAATCTACTTGTCTGTTACCGACGTTGCAGCAGTAGACAAGTATATTAGATAAGTCCATCCTTATAGTATAAAACAACAAATGAAGATATAGTAAAAAATGATAATTAACTCTTTTTTTCTTCACATATGACACATGCATGAATGTTTCCATTGAAATTCATTTATTGGACTTGCCTCTCATATACCTGCAATCCGTACACCTGAGACATGAACACTATTTGAGGGTAGCGTTGATTTGCGGTTTTTATTTCTCTCTCATTTTTTTGAATCAACAAAGTATTATAAACATGTTTCTCCTTGTTACAGATAGTGAGTGCCGCTGTAAGCAGCCATGCCGTGCGGCGAAATAATATTATTATGATAAGTTGTATTTTTTTCAAATAATAACAGCGAACCGGCAATGTGTATACCGAGTGTATCATTCAAACAGCGTGAAAAAATGGAATGTCGTTTTCCTTCAACAACTAAACATTATATCGGTCAAATCATTCATTCAATCGTTATCCATCTGCGATTTGAGGTTATGTTATGAGTCGAATCAAATTTGAAACTTGAGTTCTCCTATTTTGGTTATCGCCATTTTTTGTGTTCCCAGCTTATAACATAACCGTTCCTATTGCCAATCATTTTTTGACTGTGGTCTCAATTTTCATTGTTTTTTGTTTAAGAATTTTTAGGATACTTTTAGGTTTCGAAAGAGTTTTTCGCAAAGTTGCCATGGCAACTTTTCGAGAAACTTGTGATTTTTTTTAATAATTATATATTTAAAGCATTTCGTGTTAAGCTTTCTCATACCTACCATTGCTATCTCTAAAAACATTTGATACTGAAGAACTATACAGTTTAGGGTTTTTTAATAAAAAAATCTCTAGTCCCGCTATCTCTATTTTTTTTTCTATCCTGTTCCCATCCAGAATGCCGCTTGACCAACGTTTCAATGACTGAAGTTGCCAGTTCTGAAATTGAAAAAAGCACAAATGAGTATAATTTTAGAATTGTAACGGGAGTCAGAAGGAGCTTTTCATTTTCGGTCTGCTTTTTTCAGTAAACATGCTATGATTGGTGTTAACTTGTCGTATGTCTCTCTAAATTCTCAGCACTAGTTTTATCAGACACATTATATAAGATTGGATTTGAAATCTTTGTGATAATTTTCGACTAGCTTTAGAATTTTTGTCAGTATTTATTCTTCCTCGACTACTACACCAATCAATAAAAATTTGCAAAAAGATTATGAATTGTTTTTCTTTGAAAATTGTTCGTAATTTTTTTGAAAAATGCTATAATGCTCAGATTTTTGTCTTTTTGTATGACGGACAAACGTATTTTTATCGTATAATTTTGAAGTAAAAATGGAAAAGTAGCTTTGTAAAATTTCATTCGCGAGGGATATTGTGTATCAAAAATTGACAACATAATAAATTTGTATTATAAAATTTTCTTTTTGTTTCATTTGTTAACCCGTTTGTTACTTTAATCTTACTTATTGAACTAGACTTATAATGTCTGCAAATCTGAAAGGTATCAGAACGAACATAACATTTTTGAAATACATAAGAAATGAAAATCGTTGTAAAAAGAGAAGTGTTGTGGCTCAAAAAAGAGTGTAATTATCGCATCACCAAACTCCAAGCAGTGCCTTAGCAAGGTGCTTCTGCGCCTTGGTGGAGTTTTCTAAATCTGCGCCTTACAATACCGGCCGAATGCAGGGTCTGAAAAATTTTATTGTTTCTATACGAAACTGTAATTATCATGGTTGATTTTACGTCTTTGTATCTGCGTCCTTGGCGGGGGTACATCTCGTCACTGCCTAGCTATAACCCCGTCTCCAAGATACGTCTCCTCACAAGGAGTGGTTGGGATCACATGTGCATACTTCAACCAGACTTGTTTGCATCGAGGAATGCCACCTAATATCTTCATCCATACTATGTACACACCGGTTTTGCTTTGACTGAATCTATATAGTAGTGTAAGATCCTCCAGGTACTTATCAACTCCTGGAAACCCTGTGACGAATACATTTCTGAAGTGAGATGTTATTGGACCTCCGTAACCCAAGCCAGAGTTAGTTCAAGGTATAGTAGTTTGGTGTGAGAAGTTTTGAATTCAAACTTCTATTGTCTAAAATGAAGCTATCAGATTCGAAATCTATAGGAAAAAATATTAATGACGAGTGATTGGAATATTGAAAGTAATCCTTCCGAAATATTCATATAAGTTACTTAAAATGGAAATAATATCAACAAAGAGAACAAAGACATTGAGAGAAATTGAATTTACAAGAATTATAATTAAATAATATAATAAAGCTAATTTGTAAAAAATATTGTGATTTATTATGAAAATTATTAGGTAAAACAATACACGAAATGATAATATGCAAACAATAAAAAAAATGAAAATTTCATACCTAACTACTTCACCATGTTTCATTTCTTAGCATCCACATTTGTTACCCTCACTATGTTTTGTTTGCATATTATTTATATTTCATTTACTGTTTAACCCAATAATTCATCTAAACAGGCCATAATTTGTTTTTTTCATAAACTAGCTTCCTTATTGTTTTTAATTATACTCATCGTTAATACAGTTCCCTCCAATTCGTTTTTTTATTCCCGTTTCCTTTATTAACTAACTCTTCCATAGTTTTCAAATCTATTGACATCATTTCAAGCACTGAAAGTCGGAACCTGTAACATGTTAATGAAACTGAATCTCAATACCAGTTTTGAGTTAAGCAATTAGCTTTATTAACACTCATTGCTTTTTGTGTTAACGATATCGACTGCTATGGTTATTATGTTCTGTGTATCCATGGTAATAACTGCTTGGGGCACTTAGGAAGTATCATAGCTTTTTATATTCCTGTCAGTCATGTGATGTAGAAGAATCAACTCATCTTCTGCTAAATACACTTTCGCGAGAATATTGAATGGCTAGAGTTGAGTTCGAACTCTGGACATCAGGATCAAAATTTATGCATTATATCAATTCACTGGTAACTTAATGAGATTCCTGTTTAAGATCAGATTAAGTCAAGCGGATATGTTAGGTTGGGTTATGTAAGATAACGTCATTAATGTAAAAAATTTGGGTTCTGTGAAAATTTAATTTTTTCAAAATCGAAAAAAAAAGTAATAGGACCCTTCTACATGCTTTTATATATTTTTTATTTACTGAAGAGTGATAAAAGTATTTTCGGGCCCATCAAATCTGTCGAGGTATAAAGGGTGTTTCTTAATTGCGGCGAAAAAATGTAAGGGCATGTTTGAGACCTGATATAATGCAAAAAGTTCATATAATTTAGTAAATGCATTCTTTTCAAGACACGGAGTGTTTTAAAAAAAGTCTCTTTTGTTTTACTATTGTAAATATTTGTTTTCGTTACAAAAAATGTGACTAGTTGTTTCTATCTGCTTTTCGTTTTCATTTATTCATTTTCAAAAAAAATAAAGCGAACTACGAATACAAATCAGGGGATAAAAAAGTTTGATTTTCGGATGTCTTGTCGAACAGAAAATCAAATGTTTCAAGAAACATCAGAGGCGTAGATTTTTGCAAGCCTGTTTCGCAAGCAGCCACTGGACTCAATAATTTGTATTTGTATGAACCTCTTATCACGTAAATAACATTGCCAAATCAATACAAAAAAAAAACTTTAAAACAAATGAATTTCCGGACCCACATTTATATGAACTTTTATTTCTTAAAATCAGATGCTGAACACGCACTTATATTTTTTCACTGCAAATAAGAAATATCCTTTATGTAGTCGAACAATAAGTGCAAAAATACTGTTTCGGCTATTGTTCTCATTGGAGAATTCCACAACATTGATATAATTTTTTCAGTATGTACTTATATTGAACTTCATTTAATTAATGTTCTCTAGAAGAGCCAATAATGAAGTAAAAGTTACTGATAAATTACCTATGCAATTTTTTTCAGTGAAGGTTTATTACTTTTACCGTTATTTCACATTATACTATGTAATTTGCCAGAGATATCAGAATAAGTACCGAGCGTTCATTAATAACTCTTACAATAAAAAAAAAAATTAATGGGAAGAGGTTATGTGTATGTAATACGGTATTTCATAGTACTTTATCTTCAATGATTGATTATACCAGGGGTTCTCAAATTCCCCTGCTAGCGGCAAAAGGCGGCTTTATCAAAGGAACGCGCAGTACTTGTCAAAGAAAAGCCGCGGCGATTCCCGTCGATTTTTCCAGAAACTTCGGGCGGCGTGTTTGGCAGGAACATTCGAGACTTCGTTCGCGTCGACATAAATGTTGCGCCTGCAGGAATAGGAGTCAGTCTGAGTTGTAACGTGAAGACGAAGTTTATTAATAAAAAGTACAAAATGAGTGCCGCGAAGAAAAGTAAAACGCATCATTTTAATAACGATTGGGAGAAAGAATTTTTCTTTCGTATGGTAAAGGATAAGTGTATTTGACTCATGTGTTGTGTCAGTTGCAATATCTAAGCGTGGGAACTTAGAGAAACATCATAAAACGGTTCATAAAAAATATGAAAAATAATTTTTGTCACAGAGTGAATTAAGAAAATGAAAAGTACCTACGTGATTTTATAACTTGTATGAAAAAAGAACAAAGCATGTTCACAAGACCAGCCAAACAATCAAAAGCTGCATCGATCGTCTTATTTAAAATATCTCATATATAACCGAAACACAAGAAACCATTTGAAGATGGGTCGGTTGTGTAGGAAGCATTTATTGAAGCGGGTGAGACTTTATTTGGAGATTTTTAAAATAAAACAGATTATGTCTGCTATTAGAGAACGTCAGTTATCTAGTCCAACTGTCACAAGGCGTGTTGAAGTCAATGAGTCAAGTAATGGCCGATAAACTAAAACATTATATCATGGAATGTACATATTTTTCTTCACAGTTCGACGAATCAATCGATATGACACACTGCCCAGTTGTGTATTATTATTCGAGTGGTATTCGATGACATGTCAGCAGAGGAAGAGTTTTTGACAATGATTCCTCTGGAAGGAAAGACGTGGTGAAGATATATATGACATTTTCTTCAATTTTGTAAAAAACTACAAGTTACCAATATTGTATACACTAGTGTGCATTACAACCGATGAAGCACCAGCAATGACTGGAAACAAAAACGGTTTTGTGGCATTGTGTCGAGCTAATGATGATTTCCCTTCATTTTTCTCCTTCCATTGCATTATACATACACAAGTTTTGTGTTCAAAAGTTCTAAACATGGAGGAGATTATGGGCATTGCAATAACAATTGTGAATTCCATCCGTGCACGTAGCGACGTAACTTGCAACGACGGCTCTTTAAATTGCAGTTGGAAAATAGTGAGTCAGCTGAACACACTGATTCAGTTCTTCACACGTCAGGTTTGTCAGGTGGTTGAGTCGCGGATAATTCCTAGAAAGGTTTAACACCATTAACTTAGAGCTTCAAGGTAAAAGAAAAACTATTATCGAGATGATTAGCGCAATACACGCATTCAAATGTAAATGGCAACTTATAAAAAATCAATTGAGAAGAAATGATTTGAAACATTTTCCGTCTCTGAAAGCAAGGATTCCTCAGTTGAATTATGATATTCATGAGGCAGAATTATCAAATATTTTGGGCCAATTCGAAATACGTTTTTATGATTTCAATAAATTGGCAAATATCGCATCATTTATGAGTTATCCTTTTTCGTGTAAAAACATTGAGGAATTAGCTACTGAAATAGCAAATCAGTTTAACATAGACTCATGTTTCGGAAATATCCGAATCTAAGGCAAATCGCCCTTCAACTGACGGCAATGTTTGGGTCAACTTACTTGTGCGAGTATGCATTTTCTGAAATGAAGATAATTAAGTCAAAATATCGCAACTGACTAAATGACGAACATATGTCATCATGCTTGCGATTAGCACTCGGTAATTACCTACCATCTTATGAAAAGTATGCGGAGGATATGCAGTGACACGCTTCAATAACAAAGTCACTCTTTAGTTAAGTTTAGACACTACAACTCGTTTGCTTCATAAGAACCAATGAACTCGAAATTTTGAATAATTATGAGTTTTTTCATTGACATTTTAGAGCAGACTACACTAGACTAAAGAAATGCACATTGTGCGGAAAACTACCCTACCTAGACCAGCTATACTCTAAGTGTGTTCCGCGGAACCCTAGGGTTCCATGATACCTCTGTCGGGGTTCCGCAAGTATTTAGAAAAAAAATCAAAACACCTCTCTCTGGTCGCTGCGCGGACTCCGCGGCCGCGCGGGGACAAAACGCTATGAACATTATTTATTTATTTATTTGTATTTGTATAAACATGTGTTACAATAGCTGGTACAATATCTCATAAGTTTGGTATCAACAATTTTATACTTGTACAAC
>WOGJ01257683.1:0-11744 GCA_015342185.1 Leptinotarsa juncta
AATATGTTAAATACCTCTGTTATTACCTATAGTGGTTTTATTTAAGAGCTAATGTATTCAATCATTTTTAGTTTAATGTATAAGGTCCGTACAGGACGAAACTGCAGTAACGTTATTCACAAATAAAAATGGTAAAAAACATATAAACTTTCGAAAATTTCTATATTTTTTACCACTTTTATTTGTAACTAACGTTACTGTAGTTTCGTCCTATATGGACATTTTCAAACTTGAACAATAAACTCCATTGAAAGTGCATATATAGTCATCACAGCATTGTATATGTGATATAATAGAGATAATAATAATTCATTGCATCATAATATACAAATGAACCGAGTACATTTAAACTAGTATCAACCAAGCCTAAAAAAATAGGTTATAAACCTGTGATACAAACTGACAAGAGATTTTTTCCAGAGTCAAAACAGATAAATTAAAATACTCTGAGGGCATATTATTAAGCAGGTATAGTACTGAGTAAGACAAGGATGCTTCGAAAAATTAAGAACGATGGACATAGGAATAGAAAACGTATCATTCATGTTCCCTAGTGATTTATTGTGAATGTCGTCTCCCAGAATTATTTTTGAGACAAGGTACATTTGTAGTCTAGTAGCTAAAATCTTGTAGACAAGACAAGCGTAGTGAATATGCTTGAGGGAGAAATGCTTTTTGAAAACAAGGACTGAAAAATACGACGAATTGAGAACAGTTAGATAGTACTCTGCTCGTCTTTGCGAGAAACAACCTCCAGATTGAAAGCCTCAACGAAATGCGTGAATCGATATTTTCACAGATAGCCACAAAGCCAGTCAATCCGCCCCAAGTGGTACCAAGACTTGTCTAGGCCTGGGGGAAGAACTGAAAAAAAAGAACACTAGATTGACTCTACATAGGGTGCCAAAATACTCAGTACTTACAGACAATGGAAAGGCTGATGAGTGCGTCAAACAGGAATCAACTCTATGAAAAGGACCTGAACCAACTGAGGAGTACCAGAATCTCTGGTATCGAATCATATCAGAAAGTGGTGATGTAAGAAACATAGAGAATACTGGTACAATACAACCGAGAACACACACGAGGAAACTTTCATATCTGCACTGCCCAAAAAGGGAATTGAAGAACTGCTTCCACAGAGATTGGTTTTGAATAATTACACAGCTCTTTGCTGGGCACTGCCGATTGAGAAGACACCTAAATAAAATGAGGAGGCATGCGATGCAATGAAAAGATTGTTACGTTTTAAACATTTCGTAGTCATTCCAGAATAGTATCACAACATTCAACAAGCGACCTGTACAAACTAGTGCAGGAAGCCAGAAAGCCTATGAGGTTGCAATCTTTTTTGGAGACTTGAAAGAATTGAACTGAGGCTTCGAACGGCTTCAAACTGAAAGTAAAATGAATCACAAAAGTGTAATAATGAATAATAATGAGAAATATTTCTTTTGAATAATTCATCTATTCTACATACGTTTTCCATAATTTCATCGACACATCTCAGCTCCATGTACCCATCCCGCCTTTGCTCAGCTTTCACAGTTTTGAACTGAGTGTTAGGAGAGAAAATAGGATATTCAGTTTCAACCTCAACTTCAATCAAGGGTCGATTATTTTTCACGATGGCTTCATCCACTTCTGTTTCAGTTCCTTGAGTGAACCTTCAAGAAAAAATTATAGTGAAAATCACGAATTGCATTGATGACAACGAATAGTTAAAGTTCTTACTGAAGGGGGAATGGAAAAGATGTTTAATTTCAAAAAAAGTATTGAATTGTAGAATTACTTTTATATCGAAAAAGGGCAGCTTCATTAAGTGTCACTACCAAATAATTTGGAAGAAAGAGCAGATAGTTGTTGGTTCACAGATGGATCAACTACACCTTCCGGTTTTGGTGCAAGTGTTTTCAGTCGCAGACCCAGGACAGAGATAGCCTAGGAACCTACGCTACTGTATTTCAAGCGGAAATTTATGCTATTGAATTGTGTGTGGAGACATTGGAAGAATCGAACCTCATACACAACGTCTAAAACGCCAAAAACGACTCTCCTCGATAGAAAGACTCAACAGATTGCCTCTGGTCTGGAGATCTGGCCATACTGGCCTGGAAGGCAATGAGGACGCTGACTTCTTTGCAAAGGAGGATGCTACAAGTAGCTTCATCGGACCAGAACCTATCATCGACATCGCTCTAGGCTCTGCCAAACAAACATTGAACACTTGGATGGCAAGAAAGTTTATGGACTTCAGGCAGAAGACTGGCTCACACCAAGGCGTTTATTTACCCTTCGAAGTTTAATACCAAACAGTTGTTGGACTACAGTAGGGATGAAATACGATGTCTTGCAGGTCACTGTCATTTGAACCATCATATGATGAGACTCGAGACTATCAGAAGACAGTGATTGTTGCCTCAGTTTGGAAAATGATGAAACAGCAGAGCACATACTTTGTGCCTGCCCCGCTGGGGTACAAATCAGGTTTTTTATAGTTCAGCAGAGCCGTAACCTTACCATCTGACTTGAAATACCACTCACCATTCAAACTAAGACCACGGCAAAACCCGGAAACCAATCAAAACATTGACATCAGCCGTGAAAGCCTATATTAGAATCTTAGATGCCTTCTGAAGTTTATGAATCTATAAATGTGCAATGGAATCTATGATGAAAAACGACAAAAGTCTTATTCCAAACATATCGTTGTTCACTCTCTTATGTACTAATTACACGTAGAAAACAAGTTGACATTGAGTAGCAAAACTGGTAAGTAGGAACAGAAACAAAAGAATACAATGAATGAGACTAGAAATCGATTCAGCGACGTCATTATGTAGACTGATCTGGATGAGTATAAAAATATCATATAGGTTGCTCACGCTAGAAAGAGAATGAAGTCATTTTTTGTAATTTTGTATATCCAACATAACAACGTTAAAATTCCCACTGAAAAGCGTTCAACTGCAAAGGAACTAGTAACATTTTATTTTGTAAGTTGCTCAAATTTGAGACGTTGCCGACTCGAAAAAAACTCGAAAACTATCAGTCTTTCTTTTCTTTTCAGAACTCATCATTTTTTTTGATAAGACCTGTGTATATTCAATATGCCTAAAGCAGTGTCGAAATAATCCCAACAAATACTGAAAGTAAGTAAGGATAATAGCAATAAAATATATTATCAGTATAAAAAAATTTGAAAGTTCAAAATAGTGCACATATTGGCAACGCCGTAACTTGTCATCTTGTGACGTCATTCTCTTCTTAACGTGAACAACCTGTATGAGAGGTTCGAATTCCACCGATATATTGGTATCCAATTTGACACTCAAACTGTTACATTATGCAGTTTTAAATTTTATCATATAGTTAATTAAAATTAGTATCGTGACAATATCAAAGAGTATTCATACCATTCCTTCACACTTTTGTTGATTGTATTGAATAATCGTTGTTCTTGTTCCTGTTTCATTTTCTCAATTATATCTTTAACGGTATCTGTTGATTGCTCTGTAACACAGATGTAGAATTCTTCCACATCTCTAGACTCATCAGGTATATATCCTAAAAAAAAAGACACCATATATTTAAAATTCAATCAAAACTTTCTTTTAAAGTTATAATAGTAAACATGGACCTACGGGAATTACTGTGATATCAATTATGAACCAGGTTCTCAATGACGATCTATTCCGAAGCAACCAAAAAATCCAGAGCAAAAGCAGCAAATCGTTCCAAAACAATACAGCACTGTTTCAACCCATAGTAGGTCTCATCAGTGATGCTAGGCTCAATCAGGTATGTATTGTTAGAATGTCATTAAATTAAGTATTAAAACAGCATCTGTGGAATATTAGAAGACAGAAACCACGTATATCATTGATGAAAGAGGCTCCCAAAGGCGGTCAGTTACAAATCCAAGCTTTGACATCGAAGGCTTCGACAGGAAATGGCTTTCTGTCATTTTCTGCAGATTCAACTGCAAGGCAACTAAATGAAATTCAGACCTATTCTTTGGAGACGGTTCAGTTCAGCAATGCACACTTGGTTCAGCCCAGTACCACTGATGGCAGCGCCGTCTGGTGTTGGACAATGAATACATTATTTTTTATGTATGTTTTCATCTCTTTCCATGAGATTGTTTTTAACTGATTTTAAAACAAATGAGTTTCATTCAAAATAGTCAAAATACTGTTCATATTTTCTGAAAATATCGTTTCTCTATGAAACCCAAAAAATTTATTTCTCACCAATAAGAAACTGCTTTCTAGGAAAACTGAGGATGTATTTTTTCAGTGGTAAAAATTCGGAACTTTCCTCGTGTAACTCCAAATTATCTTGTATTTTCTCTTTATCCACATACATCCAAGGGTTTTCAGCAGTTACATTGTCACCTGCAACACAACTAGGGAAAAACTAGATCAGTGATATCAGTACTGTTTTATGTTTTGCAGTTCTGCAGTTCTTTCCCAACACCAAATCGTTATTTTTAACACCTCGATACGTGTTTCGATCACCAAGTAATCATCTTCAAGAGGAAGATCAGTTTAATCTTCCTCTTGAACATGATCACTTAGCTTAGCCTTCTTATCACAGAAAACTCCCCTATTGTTGCATAGGTTGTTTCAAAACTTTTGTCCGTTTTGATATCAAGTATTTTTGTAGCCAATTATCTCAATCGATAGAGACTTAAGTACCCTATACGTTGATGCTGTTCATTTTCTCCAAATTTTCATTTTTTGTCTCTCTTCAGTATTATTATGTGGTTTCGTTAACAGATTCCTGCCCTATTTTCCTCTACGAATTCAAATTGAACCGAAGAACTGCCGAAATAGCCGGAAAAATTAATCAGGTAATAGGTAAAGGTGTTGATAAACGAACTGTTCAACATTGGAGTACAATCATACAATGAACTACCAAATCCGAAATATGACTGAAATTCAAAATAAATATGAAAATATCCGTTTCTTTCATTTATTTTCTTATTCTTTTAAAAAAGAATCTGTTTTTTCGTTAGCCAGTTGTCCCCCCTCTATGAACGTCATCTTAGATCTTTCAGAAATGCCAGCTAAGGACTAACGTATGATTCCTAACATTCTTTACTGACAGACATGTTTTTCATTTTTGCAGGGAATATTTATCATTCATTTTATTGATACTGTTTATATTGTACTGGCTTGATTTTCCTTGTGGAAACAATTTATTTAGAAATCAGTATAAAAATACTGATGTGAAGTTGAGTCCACTCAACTTATTAGCAACTTTTCAATACCTATCAAGTGTTTCTTTCATTTGAAAATCATTATATTTCCTTCAACGTCAATTAACATTCATTCATTTCAAAAATGATGCCGTTTTCAACATAAATCTTGAAAAAGGATTTCTACACTTTCCATTACCATCCAATGTTTTCTCCTTCCGTTCAAAGAGAATTTTTGCTTCTTCTAATTCATGATATATTGACATGTAACATTGACACACATTTTGACATATATTTTAGTGAACTCACCCTATTATTTTTTGTGCCAATTCTGATAATTGTAATTTGTGAACTCCTGGCAAATCAAAAATATCCTTGTGTTTCTTCTTGCGTTTCTTTCTTTTTTTTGAAGATTTCATGATAGATTCTCTATTGTATGCAGTTACGGATTTTATGTCAGACATCTCCTCCTGTGACAGAAGATTATGAATGTTAGCATATTTCTATAAAACTACTTACTTGATCATCATAGAATAAAATGTTTGTATGGATCCTGTAATTCATTAATAATATCATACCCTTAATAACTCAGAAAGTAAAAATCGATCAAAAATGATCATTATCCGGAATAGAACTGACAAAATAATTTTTGTATTCGTTATTCAAATCAGATATGAAATTACAAAATTAATAATATTCTTTAGGAACCGTTTTCTCTCGAAAACTTTTGGGGGGAAGTCTCTCAAATTGTTCATGCAGTCGCAATTTCGTTAGAATGTATCATCTTTCCCGCCAACCGATTTCCTGGAGTCTTTGAAGTCTACTAGATACTCATTAGAACAGCAAGAGGATTACTCTGAATTTTTGAGGTCCTTGATGACTACTCTTCGTGAGCAAAAAAATAGCAGAATCAATACTCCTGATCGCTCTGGATTGAATGATTCCATTTTAGATCTTTTGCTGGAAAAATTCTCACTTGTCTTCTTTGTGGTAAATGGTTAAGAGGTAGCAAAAACGTACTTGATTTTCTGGAACTTTTAACGGGTGACGATCAACAGTATTGCCAAACATGCGCCGAACTAACTGACTATCATAAGAAAACAAGTATATCTGAGGCACTAGTCAATCATATAATAATACCGATGATCTTCAAACATGACTCAACCGCTGACGGAAACACCAAACTCTTACGAAGGTTTGAAATAGATGAATACTTCAATCTAGCAGATTACTGTTATAATCTTCATGAAGTCGTTGTTCACTGTGGTTCTAACGTTGAATCTGGTCATTATTACGCGTTGGTCAAAGACGAAACGGACTGGTTTAAGTCTGACAATAGTCGTGTCACTAAGTGTTCTGGCGATGTCTTGAATTTATTGGAGCCTCTGGAGATACCCTACATTGTTTTATGAAAGAGAGAATATTGGCAAATAAAGATCTTCAGATGATGTGGTGCTACAGGTTTTTCCGGGGTTTCCTGCAGCTGAAAAAGCAAATGCGCCACTGGAATCAATGAAATCGCCCCGGAGCGCCAATTAATTTTCATTGTTGTTTTATAATTTCACAAATGAATATAGTTGTTGATGTATAAAAAAATATAGAAAAAAGTATCTATAAACTTGTGTCCGGAAATGCTTCATTTCCGAGATACCGGTTGTTGAAATGGTTTTTTTTGATCGTTTTTCAAAAATAATTGTTGCAAAAAGTAAGTTGTTTGCACGAAATTTGGTACCCGGTTTTTTTTTGACGTGGGAAATGATAATTTCCATGTAACATCTAGACGCTGCGTACGCAGTCATTATTCATTTCAAATTGCCCTAACTTTTTATAAAGTAAATTTTTGTACTGTTCATGAGACAACCTAATTCCCAAACACGTGTCGAGGTGTTGAAAATAACAGTTTGGTGTTGGGATAAAACTCTAGTAATAATTCACTACTCCACGTAAGGTTCCAAACAGTGCATTACAAGTACATATACTGGATATTTTTCGAGAACTTAGTTAAGGTTCATATTTCCGTTTCCAACCTCTCTTCTCAGTTTGTCTTCTATTACACTCCATCAGATTCTCTATGAATTTACCTTCGTTCGTTTTTTAGAGTTTGGAAGGTTATATACCCAAAAAACAGTATGGAGTGCTCCACAAATATCTCTGAGGGAAGATTTTTATAATCTATTGAAAACACCTTTTTCAGACGAGAACAAAGATACTCGCAGATGGCCTAGACGTCATCTCCTGATGATGCTAACTTGGTTTGCGGAACGAGCGTCCGGAGACAGTATTAGTGTTCTGATGTGGAAAAAGTGTTTGCAATAGATTTATATTATGGCAAAGGTTCCAAATTCTACTCATCGATTTTTTATAATGTATGTCTGTGCGTTCGTGACGTTAGTATCAAAAACGAATTATCTGATTTGGATGCGGATTCCACTTATATATTGTGAAAAACTTCATTCAACATTTAGTGTCTTAGTCATAACCTGATGATGCTTACTTGTTAAGCGAAACGAGCGTCCAGAGAGACAGCAGATTTGTATTGGTGTTCGCAGTGGACGATAATTCTGGATGTTAATATTAACAAAATTAATTTCAGAAGAAATGATTTAGCCAATAAAGGATTTTTTTTGAGGTGTTTATTATAAAATATTAGAAACTCAGAACTCTATGATAGCATTATGACTTGAATAACTTCAAGAATATTAAATGTTCAAATAATTTTAGTGGATGATATGCAGTTTATTTTATTTTAATCCGTTTTCAAGGTTGCACTAAGATTCTTGGAAAAAATAAGGACTCAAAGTACAAGTTTGGGTATTGGTAATCAACTACCGCTGGAAGTATTTATCTGAGATTTAGGAGAAAGTCCCTGGCTGGAGTATTCTTGAAGCAATAAATATTAATTGGGTAGGTAGAAATTTATAATTCAGGTAAATATTAGTAAAGTAATTTTGTTAAGAAAACAGTATAACAATCTGAATGAAACATCCGAAAAATTGAATTCAAGATAGGTTTAAATATCCGGCAGATGATTAGAAAATAGCAATAGAAAACTCCATTCAGCATTGATTATTACACATGATAGCCTATATTTTACGTATCATTAATAGTTTCCGTTATTTTGAAAAATAAACAGTTTTATGAAAAATTACAAAAATGCTGTTCATTCACACTTTAAACTTTTTCAAAACCAAGGACTTCAAGCCGGTCAAACTTTTAGAGCATTTCATCAGCCCAAACATAGTAAAAAGTGATTTATAAAGTGGTACAGAATATTTCAAGAATACAATATAGAAGATACAGTAAATTCTCAGAAATAAATTTGGTGTACATATTTCGGTATGTACGCTTATCGAACAACGGCAAATATTTCAACTTGATTTACATTGTTTTGGACTATTCGGCTAGAAAATTTTGCACATCAGCCAGATTATCATGAAATGTATCTACCTGCTATTGTTAGAATAATAGGCTACCGAGTATTCAGCCGGTCATAGGCGTAGGAATTACATTATTTGTTTGGGTTCCTTCATTATTATCAGAGTAGTTTTGTCCAGTTAATTATAGGCTAATGAAGATATCTGACGTAATTGAGATTTTTGCGATAGTTGATAGTGATTTTAACGAATATGGAATTAACTTGTGGAAAAATGAAAGGTGGGCCATTTATCACGAAAAAAGTAGTTTGAAGCATTAGAATCATTCTAATTCTGTTGAAACTATAGTTGAAATGTCGTCGGCGCTGTGATCAACCATACATAAAATTTTCAAATGGGAACAATCGGCTGGTAGAATCTTACCGAGACCAGGGAGACCAAAATCACTAAAAGTGATGCTGGATGATTTTTTTCGAATGCATTTTTTCCAATAAACAAATAAAAACTTTCGATAAAGTTTCACTAGTTATTACCGATTACCGATGATCCTGATTTTCCCACAATAAGTAGAACAAATATAAAAAATATATCAGACAGTCGATTCCAAAGATACTGTATGTTGGAGACGAGACTACATTCCAAAAATTAAAAAAATAGGTTAGAAAACAAGAACATTCATTATGTAGACGAAACGTGGGTTAATGAAGGACATTCTGTAGGAAGAGTTTGGATAGACAAAAACATAAAACAGCTCTAGAAGCTATTCCACTGGTCTCGAAGAACCAACAGATAAGCGTCGACAACTAATTGTTACCCATATTGGTAGTGGAAATTGATTTCTCGAGGAATGTCTACTTTTGTTTGAATCAAAAAAACCTCTGATTATTACAAAAAGATGAACGAAGACGTGTTTGAAGAATATTTCGAACATATAATTTAATTAATACCTAAAAATGCAGTTATTAAAAAGGATAAGTTACCACTCCAGATTAGTTGAACGTTTACCAACTACTCAATGGAATAAAAATTATAAAAGCATAATTATTAGCAATTCGTAAAACAAAATTATGAAAAATACGTCGTTTGGGACAAAAAAGAAGACTTGAAATACTTCACCTACCACCGTATCATTCTGAGCTTAATCCGATTGAGTTAGTATCAGCTCAAGTCAAAGGTAACGCTGCTCCAAATAACACAGATTATAAATTATCAGATTTGATTAGTCTTTTCCATAAATCAATATATGAAATAACGACAGGAAAATGGAAAAAATGTATTAACAACGTTATGGAAATTGAGAAAAATATGTGGGAGCTTGGTCATATTGTTGAATTTCGAATTCTATAATTATTTTTCTTGCAGTGGAAGACGAATCGTCTGAAACAGAAT
The DNA here is from genome assembly GCA_015342185.1 of Leptinotarsa juncta. Lineage (NCBI taxonomy): Eukaryota > Metazoa > Arthropoda > Insecta > Coleoptera > Chrysomelidae > Leptinotarsa > Leptinotarsa juncta. Next base: position 9,967 of record WOGJ01257683.1, read on the forward strand.
ATGAGGAAGGATAACACTGTAAACCGTAGCGCAGAAGTTTATTTTATAATTTATTCAATTAACATTGTTTATATGGTTTCAATTAAATACACTGTAATATTTTACATAATTTTCGTTTTATTTTGTTTTACTATAGTTGGTCAAGTTTTTTAACATTCTTTGGTAAAATTATTTATTAAATTAAGGTAGGTAGTTTTAGAAATATCAAAACTTGTAAATAACAGTAGGAAACTATAATTCTATATTTTCAAATACTAACTAATTCCAAAACCTTTCATCATTCACTTTGTGAAACATATTCTGTCAACATTTATTCATATTAGATAAAACATAGAATTTGTAAATTATGCACGCCTATGTAATTCGAGGTTTCGGAAATTAATGTTCCAAGAATTCCTCATTCTTGAAGGAGATTATAACAATATTTTGAAAAGGAATGGTGATCAGAGAGTGATTTTCACATGTTTTGTTCTTCGAAAAACATAGGGACCATATTTTGTCAAAACTCGCTTAGTTTTGGTGCTAAGGAATTTCATAAAAAATTAAGGGTTCTTTCAAACACTTCAAAAAAAGTTCTATGCGTTTCAATCTGAAACTGCATTGTTTTTTTTTATCAAGAATAAAAACCAACTTTCAACAAGCTATTACTCCGTTTGTATTGGGTGTACAGACACCAGTCTTTTTGATTTTTTCACTTAGCTAAATTCTTAAAAAGAGCGTTTTTTCGCGAAAAACTATCTGAAAACGTGGTGGAAAAAAATGACTTTTGACTGGAAAAGTATTGACTTTGAAAATTAATCTTATAGCTATAACAAACACTTAGAATTAGCCAATCTAATAACGGACTTCAATGAGAAATTTTTCAACCTCGAGAAGGGAGTTAAAAATGAAATATACCCTCGGTACAGGGTCAATTTTGGAGATGAAGGTAAGTAGACTCAAAATCCAAAATTTTATGAGCTTTGATGCTTTACGGCAAAGTTATACACATAAAAGGTCATTGACTGGACTAATAACCCTTTATCAGATAATTCTGCAAAGAAATGTTATGTTTGACAATAGCTTATCTACTACTACAGTAAAAATAGCTACACTGAATCATGAAATATGCTCATACACAAAACAAAATTCACAACGCCGAATATAGTGTTGAAGGAAACCTCCGTAGAAAATGTACTAAGATAATCTCACCTGGAGCAAGCTTGTAGTACACCTTAACAAACGAACAACCACCGAAGTACTGGTCAGTGGTCACTGGATTATCAACTTATCACTCAAATCGTCCCCTGGGCAAAACCCATTGGACGCAAAGAGGGGGTTGGGAATACGTGGTTGCAATTGATTGTAAATGGGTCGTCATAGAGACAGGTACAAATACAAACATCTGGCATAGAGGGTTATTGTTGTTGAAATGTCACACTGAGAAAAATCTAGAGAGGGAGAATTTTTAATGGTCTATCTATTAAAAACACTTTCCCACACCAGAACAAAATACTGTCTGTCGCGTGTTCGCTAACAAAGTTAACATCATCAAGAGATAACTAAGCATATCTTGATATTTTTATATTCATCTGAATGGACCAGCACCTAATATAAATTTCATCAATTCCTAGTATAACTTATTGTGTTATATTTTAATTGTTTCTAATGTTAATTACCACTCGTTTTTAAAATTAATCCTCAAGTGTGATTACACAACACAACAAAAAAATATTTTTTGAATGTTTCCTACACTAAATTAGTCAATTTCTACTAATTTTGGGGTGATAAAAACGAAA
>WOGJ01257827.1:0-10804 GCA_015342185.1 Leptinotarsa juncta
CCTTCCAAGTGAAGAAGGGTTTCGTAGAGGGATCGATTCGGCTCTTGCTTCATGAAGCTCTTCCATTGAAAGGGAACCAGTTCTACGAAGACTGCAACTCATATTTGGGGGGCAAGAATGACCTGAGTCCACTGACCGCACTGAAAAAGAAGATGGTGGATCAATCACTTGTGAATTAACCTTGATAGGAGACTGATGAATATCCACATATCTAGGCTTGTTTCGAAGAGGTTTCAGTTCCGTACTGAAATTAGGGCAATGCATGATCCTCGTCAAAATTATGTGAAGGTGGAATAGTTTCAAGGATTGAAGCAGCATTGCCACGTTGGATAGCAATACTAATTTTTTCTATCAAAAAAGAGGTAGAAGGGTGATCTTTCATTGCTTGTTGCTCCTTCCGAGTTCATGAACGAATAACAGAGACTCCGGGCCATATACACCAAAAGTTTCAACCGCTACTGGATGGAGCAGATAGTTGTTACCAAGATTTTGGTATTTTTTTCGTTTTAATATTCCGCCAGAAAATGCTGCAGATTCAGCAGATTTCGAACTGTTGGCTAGATGGGAAGCAGCGACCGTGTCATCACAAGTGAAGTCCTATACCACAGGTTTAACGTATTTCCATGGTATGAAAGAGATACCGTCTGGTCGTTTACCATCATCTCGACTGGTTCCTAAGACTTCCAGAATTGCAGGAACATTCGTTGACACTATGGCTCGTTCAATATATCTTTCACCTGGTGATGTCGAGAGGTACGCCCTGCACTTCTCCTGCAACTCAAACCATGTGTTTCTCATCAACTATACTACAACTATACTACAAAGAATATATATTATTTGTTAGAGTTATGTAAACATCTACCATAGAATGATTTGAATTATTATTTATTCAACATGGCAATAATTTCGCAATTTTATTTCATAATAAGCTGGGTTTCTATGTCTCATGAAAGGATTCAAAATCGTGTTTCAATACCTTTCACGGAAATTTAATAATTTCAGAATTTTTGCTGATGAAAGATATGACTTGATCTTTGACGTTTGCACATGTTTCAAACATTAGTCAGAATATAAATAGTCATTTTATTTTTTATGATAATAGTTATGGAGAATTAGCACGTTTCACAAATTTTGCATCAGAATCAATAGCAAATAAGTTACACAAACTGCCGAAAATGATTCTATATTCATCGATCTCACATACTTCACTCAACCTTGAGTTTGCAGCAAAGATCGAGCCCGTCTAGAAACCAACGTTGAATGGATATGGTCAATTATTTAATATTCTTCAAAGTAAAGAAGGTTTGAGATTGGAGATGAAACTTGAAAGATTTCAATTTCGTAAACAGCTGCAACAACGGCCATAAAAATGTGAATCTACTAGCTGAAGAATTTGATTCCTCACTACCCAGTCGATTTTCTGGGAAAGGCACCACCCACTATTCCCACACTAGAATCCACAATGCCGGAAATTACTTTTGGACAGCGTCTAGTCACGGGGAATTTTGAAACAGCTCAATATTCAAAAAGCGTCTAGCCCTGATGAACTACCTGTCATCGTACTTAAAAAGTACGCAAATGACCTCAGAACAGTATTTTGCAGACTTTTAAACCTGTCTTACAAGAAAGGGTTTTTCCTTCTTGTTGGTAGATTGCTCCTGTTCAGCCTATTCCCAAAAAGGATGGCTAAAGGCAAGTCGCTTTGCTATCAGTGATACCAAAAATCATGGATAAAGTCGAGAACCACCATATCCTCATACCAGATTCAATTCAATGCCACAAAACCCCAGGTATCGGTATTCCCCAAAAAGATAAATGTCCCCGAATCGGATATAATAATGACAGGACAGACAATTCCGCTTTCTGTTTCGATGGTAGTTGAAATGGACACCAATATGTCTTGGCACAATCATGAAATTGCAAAGACTGCTCCTCAAATGCTTGAAACAGTGTCACAAACCAGAAAACTGTACACACTTCAGCAACTTTTGATGCTGTATAAAGCTCAGATCAGACTTTCTTTAGAGAATTGTTCTCATGTATGGAGCTCTGCCCCCTGAAGTTGCTGGTTTCCACCCAGAAAAGAGCCATCCGTCTGATTGGAGCCGCGAACATCTCGTGCAACCTTGATAACCTGTAACATTGAAGAAAGGTTGGAGATTGGTCTCTCTTTTATAGATACTTTCACGGGAAGTGTTCAAATGACTTGGCAAATTCGGTACATATCAGTAATACTCGATGGACACAGGCTGCTCATCGTTCTGAGGTTCAACTCAGTACAACTCGAACTTCACTTTTCAAAAACTCTTCCACTTGGAGAACTGTGTTTATGTAGAATAAACTTCCTCAGAACGTTTTTCCAAATGAATTTAATCTCCTGCGATTCAAATCCAACGTTAATCGCTACTTCCGCACAGGCACCGCTCTTAGAGCCCCTCAAATATTTTCCTGTAGTGCTTGTGTTCTGTCTTTACAAAAAGTTGAGTTTAGAGACTGTATTTTTATCTGAGACGATTTGTAGATCGTGTAATAGAGATTATTTTCTGAAATATTCTCAGGTGGATGCATCGATATGGGAAAATTCAATTTCAATATGACACATAGATGTGACACTGTTTTATCACTCATCGTAAGAAGTGTTTTGAAACACTTTTCTCCAATATCTGTGTCCGGTCAAATTAGACTAAAAAATAAGAGAGAAGGTAGGTACATAAATTTACAACAAGCTGCAAATGCATGTAATTGTTCAAAACATAGATAAAAACAAGAATTTGAAATACCTTATGATTGCGATGCCTGGAAAAAAATTATTCGTGGTCAAAGGTTAAAAATCGCAAAAAAAAATTGGTTTTTCTCGATTTTAAGGAAAACGGTGAGTTTAATCATGAAATAACTCCAGATAAAAATTGTAGATCATGAAATTCTCTACATAAAATGTATCAATACTTTTTTTTCTTAGAGCCATCGTTTCTGAGATACAACGAGACAAAACGTTGTAAAAGTTGTTCATTTCATTTGGTTCATTTCAATGTTGAAGGATAAGTTTATAGTTGAAAATATTTTGGTTAAACAGGATAATAACGATGCCGACGTACTGATTATTGAAAAAGCTATAGAGCAATTTAATTTGACAAATGCAACTATTGTTGTTGTTGTTTAGGCTTACTCGCACTTCTTACTGCTCGAAATCCACCAGAAAACACTATTTTCTTTCTAAAGCCAGAGAAAGCTGCTCATCAGTGTGTGGCTTGGTTATCAGCTAGAGCCAAAAGACTGGGGTTGGAAGTTGGTCGACAATGTATCAGAACCCATTCAGACTTTACTTCCACCTACGCAGGAAAAACTGTTGAACACAATTTTTTACAGCTGTAAAAAGGAATGCAGCGCTAAAGGTGGTTGTAAAAAAGTTGGACTCTTGTTTTCTCTGGCATGTACACATTGTCAAGGCCAGTCATGTTCTAATGCTGAATCATCAATAGTGGAGGATTAATTTGATACCAACGAGGAAACATGCGACGCAGGATGAACATCAAGAGGAAAAAGAAGATCAAGAAGAAGAAGATCAAGAAGAAGGACGACAAAGAGTATTTGAAGGTTATGACTCAGATGAATACATTTATACATTTTTTTAATTTCCAACCCTTCCTAATATATTTTATTAGGCAAGTTTTCAATTTGACAGAATCACCTAGAGTAAATTTTTTTCTAGGCATTGCAATCATGTTTTGAACAATTACACACGTTTGCAGCTTGTTGTAAATTTATGTATTTTCCAATGTCTAGATTGACTGGATTTGAAGACAATTGGAAGCCTGGCCAGGCTGGTTCTTTGACAAACTCCCACTCAAATAAATGAACATCGGTGGTTTATCAACAAATCACTTTATTAAAATACTGAAAGAAACAACTATAAACTAAATCAATCTGACAGGATTAGGCGCAGACTTTTCCCAGTAACATTTGGCGACATTGAACGTGGTATCAGGGCCGGCTTCGACTGCGCATGCGTCGACTAACTTCTTGGCAATTTCGTCTCCAGCAGCAGCTGCCGTCTTCTTCAGAAGGACTTCCTTTTGAATTTCTCCAGCTTCGCTGACAAAGCCAGACCTTTTGGCTATACAAGTGAAGTATTCTTTCAGTGTGGCGTTGTCAACAAAGTCACCTTTTCCAGCTTTTTCCACAAGCTCCTTGTCGACGGGTACTTGCTTGGCGCATTCGATGTGGTGCTGCTTCAGCTTTTCCTGCTGTGCTGAGTTTTGGGCCTGAAAAGGAACATGAAGGTGAGTTTATTGGAATATTTTGAATAGTACATTCGAAAAGCTATTGCTGTTTTTAGCCGTGGAGGTATTTCTCCAAATTTAGCCTATATATGGTTAGAAATTACGTCAACTTCAACAACAATAAGCATTGATATTGGACGATAATGTATTTTACTTGCGAAAAGCAAAACATTTCCATGTTCGTTGGATTTATCAATGTTTCAAGGTTATGGCCTTGGTATTTCGCAATGTGCGTGGTGTAATATTTATCGACTATCTTGAGAAGGGAAATGTCCTCAACAGAGAATATGCGTTATTGAAGCGTTAGAAGGCCGAAATTGCAAAGAAACGAACGCATATGGCGAAGAAAATATTTTGTTTCATCAAAACAATGTACCGTGTCACAAATCAATGAAAATGATGGCAAAATTGCTCCCACGTCCACCGTATTCACCAGATTTGGCTCCCAGCGACTACTGTCTGTTCGCAGACCCCACAAAACGCTCACTGGTAAGAAATTTTGCTCTAATGAAGAGGTTTCTGCTGAAACTGAAAGATAAATCGTTGTGGTATTGAAATGATAGAACGGCGCCGAAATGATTATGTGGCTCTTGATGGAGATTATGTTGATGAATGAAGCCAGTTTTGAACAAAAAAATGCGTCTTGTTTTTCAGGCGCGGAACTTTCAGCCCATGTGTTGAAGAAATAGAAAAAGACAGAGCTGTATGAATGATAATCTATTTATTCAAATGAGCATTTGAGAAGTTTGACAATCCTATAAAAACAAATCAGTGAAGTGTAGAATGAAAGGATGGTTTCATGAATAATCTGGAAAACTTTGGGTGAGATCTGATTCAATGGAACTGAACAATGTTTGTTGTGGATACTTAGGATAATTGAGAATCCGGATTTTGCTGACTTGACCAAAGACGTTTCATTATATTTCTTAGGAATGTAACATAGATCAGGTAACATTTGAAAAAATTGGGAGACGTTATGAAACATCGCTTGGCGAAAATTTAATTGGTATGTCGGTGACCGTAATAGATGCGATATTTGTTAAATTAGACGAGAAATGTTGAAAAATTCAAACTATCATGAGCTCAGATCGTTGATTTCGATTTTATTGCTTCTGGTATCGTTGTTATATAAAATCTAATATTTTTTTTGATCTTCATGAAGCAATAAAGTGTAATTAAATGTTTGCCACCCAAAGTTAACTTCTGGTACATTTAACTCATCTCGAGTAAGATGAGAACGCGATGTATATTATACATCTGCGGAACTTTTTGTGAATTAATTTGAAACATGAGTATTGTCTTAGTCTTAGTTTATTACCGCGTTGAAGTACACATGAATGCAAGTAACAACCTAAAAACGTATATCTTAATGATGGAGGTTGAATTTAAAATAATTTGAATAACAAATAAACTGAATTAATTTATAAAATCAGTGCTTCATAGTAATTAAGAACGTATTTAATTAGCATAGCTGGTTGGACCCTGCACTGTACCCTGCATTTTTAGGGAAAGAAGATGATTGAAATTATTTCAGATATATGTACAGTACACTGCCAGACAAAAATACTGAAATACATTTCTTTCATGGTAACATATTCGTTTTGGTTATTTTTGGTGACAGTTTTTCTCAGAAAAAAACTAATAAAATAGTGCACTTTGGGGTTTTGGGATAAGACACCTATCTTTTCACCTCATCATCGCCGTTTTTGGAACATTACGATTTTATATCAGCGAAAAGAACTTTTTATTTCAGTTCATAACTTTGTGAAGAGTTTATTCTGAATTTGATTGCTTTCTTCCTTTCTTGGGATGTTCATCAACTTTTGTTATAAAATTGAGAAACCAGAAAACCAAAATCGGTTTTTTGCAAAAACTAATTCTTAAAATTGGTTTTTGTTTAGTTTTTTCCAAATAATTCTTAAAAATATTTCCTTAAATCTCATGAAAATGTTAACATCATCATTCGATAATTATGATGTGCATGAATCACAGTCAAACTGTATTCAAATTCTTCACAGAAAATGTGAAAGAAAGAAAGAATGAACTTGTATAGAAATTAATAAAGAAAAAGCTAAATACTTTTTCCAAAGACAGATCTCTCCTAAAAATATTCCTCTTTCGATATCTGAATACTCCTAGGGCATTCCACAAATATAATAGGTATAAAAACATCCCCATCTTAACTCAAGAATTTATAGTGACTCTATAATTGATAGATAATTTGACAGAGATACCGATAAAAATATCTGCTACAAATTCTCAAAAGATTAACTCACTCCTGCGGAAGTATAATTTCATATCTGACCATGGTTGCTACATCATGATGTGTTTTAATAATAATGATATATTAATGCACATAATATATTGATACATGTTTAATTAACTTTTAGTTTCAGGTAGAATTCAAAGCTATAAGCTCAAAATGATCCATATGAAAAATATATAACAGTACATGGAATGATTGAAATATTGAGGATGTTCAAATATAAAACCTTCTTTTCATAAGGTGATAAATCTTGATCTTCGGAAATGAGAACAAAACGAGCAAATTATTCCAATCTTGATGATAATGTACTTGAATTACAGCCTCAAGATATCTGAACAATTTTGGGGCATTCCAAAAATTTTTAAAATGTACGAATCTACGGAAAATTTTACCTCACCTCAGCTCAAAACTTTATACTGAACAATTCATCAAATTATCATTATCATCAGTTATGAAAGCAAGGGAGTGAAAATCAAGCCTTCATATCATAATACATATGATATTCAACGATAATACAATGTAATATTCTAATTGGAAATGGGGTGAAAAAAATTATTACAGTTTCTTTGGTGATTGATCTTAATATTGAAAATGATATTTCAATTGTATCAATTGATCATGTATTACATATGGTTGCAGAAATGGAAACAGTCCCTTGGAATGTATCGATAGTAGAACTGTATTCACAACTGTTCTGAAGAAAAATCGAAGTAAATACAAATAATAATAGTATATGCTCAAATTCAAAGAATATAAGAAACTTCCATTTCAGAGAATCCAAGAAAACAAACAAACAAATAATATTACCTGTGCAGAGCTAACAGCAACAGCAAGTACCAATGCTACCAGAAACTTCATTGTTTATTTGCAGGAACAATTATCACAATTACAAATGTCGACTCGATAGCGAAATGATTGTTGAGACTAACGTTTACAGTCAATTTATATGCTCGCCAGAACCAGCGGGCATCCCAAAGTCCTTCTTTCCACCCCACCACTGCTTGAAATCTGGTTCTTCTGATTAATTGTAGTACAGGGTCAAGAACAACCTGATGTCACTGTTGTGATTCTAATTCAGTAGAAAAAATGGTTATTAAAACAAGTTGAGTTTATATATTAAAATGGAAATATTTTTTTGGGAGATCAGTTTTAGAAAAAACTTCATGGCTTTCTACTTCTTCTTCAATTTTCAGGTCAAGGAACTTAGAATGGAAGAAAAAAGTAAATACGTCAATAAAAAATCTTGACAAATCAGACACAAACTGAATGAATGAAAACAGTTTTTACGGCAGCACCGCTTTTAATTATGAACTTTGAATTACATACTAAATTACTTCTTATTCAGTTAATACTTCAAAATTCCTATTGATATTAGTGTTTTGAAAGGAAGAAGTCATATAGCTGTGAATTAAGCTGAATTTTACTCTTTTTCGAGTAAATAGTATATCGGTTTTTATCTTTCAGTATCAAATTTTCAATTTGGTATATCTCTGAAACACTATACAACTAGGTTCATTATTTCCGTCAGATGACACAGCAAAATATCATATTGAAAAAATTTAGGCAGATTCCAAAGCAGAAAAATAATTCTTTGATATCTCGAAGAATATGGTTCGCATAAAGATAACTACTCAAAATCAAAGTGACCTGCAATTATTTTCTGAAAAATCTTTATTATAGGTATATATTCTTGATGTACAACTTATTGAGGTTGGTCTAGGTACATTGAAATTGAGTTTTTGCAGAATATGTGGGTCAATAATTAAATTATTGAAATGTTTAAAAAGAAAAATTGTGTAGTGACCATCACGACGGTAACTCAAGCTATTCATAGCATGTCTAGCTAACAATGCATCATGGGGAAATCCAATTGGTGGATAGATATTGCCTGATCTATAGTGATGATGCGAAGTATGCTCCTGTAATGGCTTTTCCTTTTTGAAGATAATCGATTAAAATAACTCCATGGCTACCCAAAAAAACAGTGGCCATCACTTTCCCAGCCGAAAAAAACAGTTTTTGCTTTTTTTGGAGCCGGTTACCCCTTTGCAGTCCACTGTTTGGACTGTATTATCGTTTTGGTTTTATAATGGTGTATCCATGTTTCATCTACAGTAATCAGTCGGAGCCAAAACTTGGATTTATTGCACTTAAACAGCCCCAATAAAAGCTCCGTCACGCTGGAACCTGCTTTGAAAAAAATCTACCTTTTTTTAGCCTAAATTACCTACAAACGATACTAATAAATGTAGTAATGTTAATTTTTTTTGTAGTCTCATCGGTTACTGAGAAAGCACTATAGATATTATTCAAACTATGAAATACAATTAATAATGCACTAAAAAGTTTTGAAATATGTTCTAAATTGATTGTAGTTTATTGTAGTATCAACACAATATCAATTTATTTTATATTGTTTTGAAGTATAGCAAAAAAACTACGATAACAAGACTTCAAATCATAAAATAATAATTGCCCTCAAACTACAAACGATGGAGTTGATTGTAGCCGAAAACATACTTATAGTTACCATTAAACACATCAAAAATGAATAAAATAAAATCGAGTATTTTTCAACTAAACTAACCTAACATAACATATCCTAACCAACATATGTAACCTGAAATCTGAAGTACAGACTAACGTATTTTATAATGCTTTATTCGGAAAAAAGCATCTACCCTCAACATCTAACCTGACTTCCGAATTCAAAAACGAACTCATGTTATATGTTCAGGATTAAGAATAAGATATGGATTAACATAATAACATGAGTTTGTTATTGAATGGCGAATATTTTCTATAATGGATTTCTCACTGGGTGAGAAATCTTTCGTTTTGAACGTATGAAAGCGATGAGAGAGTGGCACATTGTATAGCATCCGTAGAAGAATGTAATTTTTCGGATTTAGTAACGGGACTGTAGATCTATTGAAAAGATAACACAGAAATCGGAGTCAGACAGTATGTCTGGATGGAAAATGTTCTAGTGCTTTACCTGTTGACTATATAGTACCTCAGGGCTCGATCCTTGGCCCCGTTCTGTTCTTTCTATATATATTACTGACTTCCATAAAATAATTGATCATTGCACAGTTCGTCATACAGATGACACTAAGTTATATTTTATTGATTTCCTCCAAGTAACGGGCAGGTGGCAATGGCAAAAATTAACTTAGATCTACAGAAGTTACTACATCTATCTATAGCCCATAACCTGAAATTGAATTCTGAAAAATCTCAGCTGTTACATTTCGAGCTGAAACACAAAAGGTGGGAAACTGAAATCAAACTTGGACAAGACTCACTACATATAATTACAGAAACCAAGAACTTGGGTTTGTGGCAAATGCTGATCTGGGATTTTACAAACATATATATTCACTTTATCGTGGCTTGTACAGTATCTTACGTCAACTCTATCAAAGGAGAGATATAATGACTTCCAAATTGAAATCGAAACTTTGCGAAACCCTCATATTGTCCAGATTAGCGTATTGTGATATAATCTACGGGCTTGCTTTGATACAATTTGATGTAAATCGCTTACAGAAAATATAAAACAACTGAATTCGTCTTTCTTATGGTGTGAGAAATATATTCCCCACTCGTCAATTCACAAAAATTCCTCATTTACAAAAAGCCAAATTATATTTATGGAAGATATAAAACTTTCCAATCACCTGCATCTCTGCAGGATGTCTGCAGAATGCTGTATAATGTCCGCTGTAGGTAGAGTCATTGTGATTCGAAAGTTCATATAGATTATAGCAACAAGAAGTCACTTTATCTGCTGCATAATTGTTCGTATCTAATCCATCTAGAGGAAATTCGATGGCTACATTTAACTTGCCTCTGAATCTTTCTGTTAGAGAAAATATTTTGAAATGAATAACTAAAATACGGGGAAACTTATGGATCGATAGAGACTTTGCATTTTCTTCTTTCCTTGCAACTTGAACACGTCGGTTTTTCATGTCCATCCAAAGCTTCCTCTCTTGTGAAGAAATCCAAGCACTGTGATAAACTCAATTGGCCAGTTCTTTGTGGTATGGGGAGTTACAAATCCCAGAAAGGATCGAAGATTACAGATGAATGTCCACAATGTGTGCACTTCATGGAGGATTTTAATTGACCAACGAAGTTATCTACAATCTTAGAGTTATATGTACTCAAATAAATCAGCGGTGACTCTTGTGCTTTTCCGCTGTCGCTCAATTTTTCGTTAATCTCCGTTGAGGTCGGTTTAGGTTTCTCA
>WOGJ01257848.1:0-16732 GCA_015342185.1 Leptinotarsa juncta
ATTTCAGTATAGTAGATTGAATATATCGGTATTGTATAGAAATTGTGAATCTATTATGCTATTTGAGAATTATTTTTGATTTTTTTCATTATTGGTATCTTGAAATTTCAAAGAATGAAGAACACGAAATTTTCTTGATAATAATCATAAATTGATGAATTTGGGAGATTATTACGGAATATAAGTATATTTTCAATTTGAAGACTTTTTTCGTATCAGACATTGATCTCAGATGGAATTTGAAGTCAAATCTATTTCAGAATCATTAAAAAAATTAATTTTCTATCAATGGCTATATGTTAATTTCCAGTTCTGACACCTACATGTTTCGGTTTAAATCCGTACAAGTACATTACTTGGCCATTGTAATTATTTAACTCGAATTTTGGAAGATAGGGAAATGTGAAATGAATTGTTTCCATCAGTTGGTGAAGAGAGGAGGTGAAAATGTATTAAGATTCAAACATCAGTTTGTACAACAGGAAATGAGAATATCAAATTTCTGAATGTGGAACAGGGGCACCCAACAGATTGAATTATCATCTTGAAAGGAAATTTGATATTTAGAATCTTATGTTAATTCTAACTGTTGAAATTGAATAAGTTTTGTGCCTAATATATTCATTTGAAAAAACATATACATACTATTGACAAAAACACATTGGTACTTTGATATTTCAGATATCTCGATATCCTAGCCTGAAACTTCATAACAGATATAAATTGCGCCCTTTGGAATTGTCTCATAAATACGTTTTTGTACTACAGTATTATCCATTAGTGATCACAGACATCAATAATAGGTACAAAATTTGTGTACTCTTTCCCCAATTCAATAGTTGTCAAAAACGTGGGTGAGGAACAGAAACAATTTTTTCATATGCTGATTGTTATGTTATTTCGAAATACTTCTGATTCACAAAAAAAATCAAAATATAGAAGTGTACTTCCCAAAATGACACCACTTATAAATTACCTCCAACGGTAACTCCAAATCATTTTATTTTGTGACTTCACTCCAAAAGAAATAAAAGCAAGTGTTGCAGGCTTCTGATTCATCAGTGATGTTATCATCACTATTGTCAACAAATCATGACATTTGATGCTCATGAAAACTTTGATTATTGATGTGGACAATAACAATATATTCAACAATAATTTTGGCTAGTTTGGTCTTCATTATGAGTTGTTGATGGAAAACAATCAAATTAAATAAAAGATATCATTTTTTAAGTGAGCCTTCGTTAATCCTTAACTAGCACAAGTCGTCCATAGTGAACTACAGCAGGTTATTGTGAAAACTGATTTTCACAGATTTCAAGAGACAGGAATGAATGAATAACCCCAAAGAAAATAACGTCACACGAAAACTGATTTTACAGTACTGCGAAAGATCTACGTTCTGAAATGGGAATCCAAATGTTTGCATATGGCCATTAACGCGAAATTGGCAGTGCATTGAAAGATATGTTAGTAATTGAATTAATGATGAGCTACTTTAACAAAGATACAGTCAAGAAAAAACTGACATGCTGGTAGTAAGTACAAATTAACGAAGAGAATGTTTTCAATTTCTAAGAATAATTATTTCTTTAAAAATTTAAATTTCAGTAGATTAACAAATTTGAAATGTATCACGTATTTTTTAATCGAAATGTAGAAACTGAACTTCATACCTTGAATGCCATTTTATATGGTGTGAATATACCGCACACTTTGAGACGATGATGTTTTGATACCACTCGAACTTTTTATATATCAAAACGCTACTCCCGAAATCGCACAATGTACACTTGTTGACCCTCAAGAAATATCGGCATCGCCCATAGTAAAGGGATACAACTTTCATTTTTTGCCGATGGCTGACACCTCTCAAATGTAGTTCATCGGATTGGAGCGGAGATAGGAGCACTATAGGCTAGGCCAGTGGTGCAGCTAGGATTATTCCATCTTCAGCAGCTGCCAAACATACAGTAAAGGCAGCGAAAGAAAAAAATCAAAAACTGTATTCTTGATGACAAAGTCAAATTCTCTTTCGTCAATATTATCCTAATAAGACAACAATCGAATGATATTTAGAAAACCTCTAGATTACCCATTTTCAAAAATTCTGATTGAATTTTCGCTGGTGTCAGAAGAATAGGAATACTTTTTTGAAATATAGAATTGTTCACCTTATATGAATATTCATGAAAAAACAATTTATTTGCAGAAAACTTGAATTTGCTAACACTTCAATACCATATTTTCAATAGTACGTTGGATTGAGTATTCCACCAAATAGATACGATTAATGTAAAATCAGTGATCTATAAACAGTGATCTGATTTTTAATCGTAAGATAATATGTCAGTTACTTGTTGTGATTAGTAAAAAACAGAGATACATCTCTGGCGAATGAAATAATATCTTCATTTATATGTCAATATTCTGATGTAAAAACGGTAACTATCATATTTTCCATTACCTACTCTATGAAAGGAACATTTAAAATTCACAAGGTTTGTTTTCGTTTTTTTGACATTTTTGTTAAAATTTTGATGAACCTACTCGTATGTTGAAAAATGAAATAAAAATATATTTTGACTTTCTACATGTGTTGCACTGTTTGGAACCTTTGTTGTAGTAATGAATATTCCAGGAGTTTTTTCCCAACACCAAACTCATCGACACTTGTTTCGATCACCAAGTGATCATCTTCGGGGGAAACATTAAACTAAATATTCATACAATGTTGCCCTTATTCATACCATAGATACCTCTGCTAGGTACGTGAGTCTTAATTGTTTTTATTTGATTTCACAATGTTGCTTCATTTTTTTATTTCAGTCGGTCGGTAGCCGGGCAGTTCGACGTGGGTGGGTTCGACGTGGGTGAGACCTTGTGAGACCTTAGCTCGCACGAGTTTCGACTTCTGAGGGTTGTCGTTCGTAGTGGTGGGGTAACTGGTTAACGGAAAAAACATATTTTTTTTTACTAGTCTTGAAATAAATTTACAATGTTGCCTTATCCAATAGTCTGGTAAATCTGATGTATGAAACATCATTTCAACGAGCTATATGGTTTACTATTAGGTATTGGTCCATCATAGTTATTCATAATATTATAATTGTTGTTAATTTGTCTAACTAATCTCAACAAACTAGAGTCTATGGAATGGTTTTGTTGTAAAATATGATGAGCGAGTGCTGATTTTTCTTGATATTTTAGGTGTGCCAGGTGTTCCTTATATCAGATCTATAAAAGATCTGTCAAGATCTATCATTAAATCTTTAAAATATGATATAAGGAACACTTAGCATATTCTAAATATGAAAGACCAGAAAAATCAGCGGCCACTCATCACATTTTGCAACAAAACCATTCCTTAGGCTCTGGTTCGTTAAGATTAGTTAGACAAGTTAACAACAACAGGCATCTAGATGCCCTTGAGAGTGTAGAAATAAGTAAACATGATAACATTATGAATAACGATGGTGTACCAATACCTAATTGTATAATATATAGATTGTTGAAAGCATATTTTATTCATCAGATCTATCTGACTATTGGAAGGCTATATTATTAAATTAATTGAAGACAATTGAAGGCAATTGATACTTAGCAGAGGTACAATGACAACATTGTATGTATATTTAGTTTAATCTTCCTCTTGAAGATGATATATTGGTGATCGAAACACGTGTCGGATCCAGACGCAGTTCAACCCGAACTCAACGACAACATACTACTGACTGCGGAAGCCTATGTCTGGATTATGGACCTAGACTGATTCTCTGGAACTCTCTGTCTCGATTTATAGGGCTGGAAGGTACCTTTCATCTGAGTCATTTTCCCTGCCTGAACTGGTCTGATTTCCCTCACTGGCCTACCTACTTTGTCATTATGTCATTCTTAGTTTTGCTTTTGGGGTTGTGCGGTTTGATTTTATGAAATGATACGATGGATCCCGTTGCTGGTAATCTTTGCGCCTAATCCTTCTTATTCATACTACTGGGTTATTTTTCACTTTCGATAGCCTCTCTGATTGTTCGAGAGGAGGAGTTTTCATCGCTTGCCAATGTTTTCGTGTTATCGATATTGATATTATGTCCTGGCACCAATATTGAAAATGATTCATGTGAGGATCAAAAACACAGAACACGGAATAAAACCCGTATGTTGAATTTTTTTCCACTTTGACGTACGGTACAGCAAATAATCTTTCTTACCGGAAAGTTCTATGAAAGTACTGTTTTCCAATCACATATTCAAAACTCTCTGTTACAAAACAGCAGTACTAGTTATAGAAAACGCGTGCAAAATCATGATTAAGATATATTTCGAACGTATATAGTCTTCTCACCTCTTAACTTTTGAAAGAGAGAAGATATCAAAATCGAATAATCGTATAAAGGTATATTTTTAGAACTTTATGGTAAGAGAAACAATAGTGTTGCATCATTCGTCGCCGAGAAGGCGCTACCAACTTTTTTTTACAATTGGAAAGATTGGTCTTGTGATACCTCATCTGATAGGTATTTCAATTCTCTATCCAACATTCTCTTCTTCTCAGACATCTGCAAAAATACGATAATTGTCATAATGCCAAAAAATGTATACAGAACTCACTCTATTTCATTTCAATAAGAGTTTGAGATCTTAACCATTCACTTTTGGACAATGATGGAGTTTGTTAACAAATTCATTTCTTACATCATAGAATGTTTATAGCATAATTTCACCAGGAGCTTTGAAGTAGACGTGAACTTCAGATTACACGAATCCCCATAAAAAGTCTGAGTGCGTCATTTCAGATAATCTAGCGAGTCGTTCTGTTGGACCATGTTTACCTATCCACGAGTTTGGATAATTGTCGTCTAACCACTTTCGAATCAGCCTGTCGTAATGTTGGAGTATCTTTTTTTGCTATTACGTAACGTTATATGAACGTAGTTCCTTAGAAGAGCCCACTGAATCACCTGATATGACGCATCTAGATGTTTTTTGAGCGGGCAGGTGACATTTTAGTGTAAGATTCACATTCGCAGATATTTTCCGAACTTGTGAGTGCTTGCAACAAAATTACCTCGAGAACATTTCATAACGTGGGAAATTAATTCTTAAATAGATTTCATTATTGTCAGTGAGTGGACATTTATTGAAATGAAATGGGTGAGTTTGGAAGAAAAAAGTTATTATATCAATCGTTTATTTTCTGATCCTTGAAACTAATTTGAAAGTACCAATCAAATCTCCTATCAGAAAGTACTTAGCATGATACTCTATACGTAAATTTTGTCTGGCCTTGATATTTGGTTTCACTCAAACTGCCAATTCTAGTATTTTCTCAAGACATGAGTGAAACACAATGTTCATAATGTTCTTGAAATCATTTATTTTCTCAGGATTGATTATACCATTAGAATAATTGTAAATTTGTGATATTTCAAAGGATTTTACTTCACAAAAAATGTTATTTTTTGTTACTCACATGTGAAATAATTATGTGGGATCTCCAAATATGATATATGTGATATATATGAGGATACTGAGAAATTTCCTTACATAGGGACTCCCACACAAACAGACTTTTAGCGTGAATTCGAAAATGAATATTCAAATATTCAAGGGGTTTCAATTGAAGACATAACGCTGGTGATATAAAATAATATATTTTTTATGACTTCAATAAAAAATCTTTTCGTATATTTTTATCAAAAATTTTACTTTTTTTCTGACAAGTTTAATAGATTATATCGATATGAAGTACACATGAAAAATCAATCTCAATCTTCAACCATATACAAATTATTACAAAAAAATAAACAAATCATATTTCAATATTTTAAAGAATGCACAAAATTTTATTGGTGATCTACCACAAATTTACTTTATCCATGAATGAGACTGAACTCAATAAGGCTGTCAATGAAAAGTCTTGAGAAATATGGATAACACCAATCCCTTCAATAACTCTATTGAAGTAATCAGATCGAGAATTTGATTTTATAATTGGCCTTATCAAAATATATGGAATGGCAAATATGTTCTCAATATAATCAGAATAGAGAAATGATTATAAAAAACGCCATGAAATCTCGTATAAAAAATGTTGGCAGAGGATGACATAATATGTTACGTCAAATTTTAAAGCATTTTTTATATTGTCATGAATAACACAAGCTGAAACACAATCAAAACAAGTGTCACTTGTAGAAACGCTGTTTCAAGTTCTTCAATAGCATAGCATTGTCAGCACGTGAATGGTTTCTGTCTTCAGCAAGCAACTGTAGTTTTGTTCTATAAATATATTTCTGATTACTTCGCAACCGTCATTCAACAAAAAAATATACAATTCCTTTCAACAATGTATTAATAAATAGCTATATACATATTCAGGTCGATATCTCCTAATGGTAGTATTGGGCTACTGGAGCAGAGTATGCTACTTTAGCGATAGCGGGTTGAGCATAGGCAAATGGAGCTGCGATTTTAGCAACTGGAGCTGCGTAGGCAACTGGAGCAGCAACTTTGGCAACAACAGCTTTCTGGACAAGAGGTTCTCTGTTGACAACAGCGTTGAATCCGTGAATTGGGTCAGCAGTGTAATCAACTGTACGTTTAAAGCCATCAGCATCAATGAGGGAGTAGCTACCTTGGACTACGTCACCGTCACGGGCTTCGTGCTGGCTTTTACTGTCTCCGGTCAAACCATCTTGGATATCGTAGGCGTAGTTGTACTGGGGATGAGGATCGTATTCTTCAGAAACAACAGCTTTAGCTACTGGAGAGGCATAGGCCAATGGAGCAGCTACCTTTGCAATGGGAGCAGCATATGCTACAGGGGCAGAATAGGCCAGAGGTGCTGCTGGAATGATGCCAGCTTGGGCAGCAGCCAAACAGGTAGCGAAAGCGATGAGCTGCAAATGTTGGGAATTATATTTTATTGATTCAAATGCATTGTACACATTGCTTATGGAAAAATGTGGATTTATCTCATTCAAATACATAGTGGAATGAAATGATTGAATTTATTCAAAATAATTCAACGACTACAACAAAAAAATACAATTAGAATTGAATTATTCAAACACGTGAATAAAAAGATAAAGAACTCTTCAATATCAATTTCACGTTGGCATTCATCTACTCTTATACGTATAGTATAAAATCAGTTTCATCCAGTATATAAAATACAGTATCTATTTAAAAATAAGGTGAATTTGAATTTTTCCAAAAAAAAATAAATTAATACATAAATTTCTAATTTGTCCCTTCCAAAGTAGTCCTTTTCCGAAATATTACACTTATGCCACTTTTTTGGTATGCCAGTGAGCTCTCTCAGCAATTCAGTTTTTATCTTCTCGATCATCGCAAAAACTCTGTCTTTTCATGGGTCTCTTCTATCTTGTGAACCAGGAAAAAGCCGTAGGGGGGCGAATCTGGTGAATACGGTGACTTAGGTAAGATTAAGGTGTTGTTATTGGCCAAAAACTCACGAACAAGAAATGTAGGATCGTTGTTGACATCATTCAAGAATTTCTGAGCAATTCTAATGCGACCGTTTTTATTACAAAATCCTGCAATTTTAGAAAGAATTTCGCTTCCACAATGCCCAAAATTTCCAAAAAATGCATGGTATGAGTCAACCGATATGTTGACATCCTCAGCAACTTTTGTGATAGTGATTCGACGATTCTCTATGACAATTTTCTTCACTTCCTCAACATTTCTACCGATTGTTGATGTGCTGGATCGTCCAGGGCGAGTTTTGCCACCCCATCACCTAGACCTTCTGTGAAAAGCTTGTACAACTTGTAATCATTTTTCTGACTCAGAGTACAATTATCGTATGTTACCGTCAACGTTTCAAGTATTTTTAAGCACTATATATCATTTCTTACACAACATTTGATGCAAATTATTCCATCCATTATTTTCGATAGCAGAAAGTTGCCGAGTACGCAAAACACTTCTAACTTTTATACCTATCATCAACTAACTGAACGTGCTGGACAGCTGAAACTGTGAACATTATATCTTTGAGAGGAGTGTACCAGCAAAAAATAATGAAAAATCGCTAGTCGAATGTACGTAGCCCGCGAAATTTTGAACGGACCTTGTATATTATTTGAAAATAATTACTCTGTTTTTGAAATTACAGGTAATTGAAATTATGAATATATAAATGAATCTCATACCTTGAATGCCATCTTTATTAAGTGATTGACTAAACAGTTTCAGATAATATGTAATGATTGATAATTCTCAAACACTTTATATACTTACTAAAAACTGCTCCACTTATTCAATATTTCATCATTAGCTCTCCATGGCCTTCGAAATAACACTGACTTTATTCAAGATATTTGGCGTACAACTTTCATTTTTACTACATTCGTGCCATTTTTCGATGCATCGGTATTTGCAGCAAAATGAGATTATCAGAAGGTCCTTGTATGTGAGCGCCAACCACTTTTTTAATAATAACTTCTATAGTTTCTCTGCGGGATGATGAAATTAGAAAAATACTATTAAGAAATGTATATGTATATTTGTTCATAAGCCTGCCTTTTCAGTTTCTCATTTATTCTTACATTGTTATCAAAATATAGAGCTTTTTTGAAAAATGCCTCCTTTCGTTCCCTTTTGTATCAACGACTAAAGTACACAAAATAAATCCAATTTAAAGCCAGGGGTATTTGTTATTTAGGATCATATGCTCATCTATTTTAAATTTGTAAGTTTCATAGCTCAAAGCCAGAGGTATTTATTATTCAGATCCATGTATTTTATCGATTAGGAGATGCTCATCTGTTATATACAAAGTTTTTTTACTGTGAGAAACATATGATAGAACTGACCGATGAAAATCCTTCATAACATATTAAGAAAACATACCTTAATGTAATATTTCCACTTAAAAGTTTGAAAAACTATCGTTTAGCCAAACAT
Source organism: Leptinotarsa juncta (assembly GCA_015342185.1). Taxonomy (NCBI): domain Eukaryota; kingdom Metazoa; phylum Arthropoda; class Insecta; order Coleoptera; family Chrysomelidae; genus Leptinotarsa; species Leptinotarsa juncta. Next base: position 8,938 of record WOGJ01257848.1, read on the forward strand.
GTGTAGCGGTTTTGTCAACTTTCAAGTGAAAATCTCATATTGAATTGTGATTTTTGAAAACGTTATTGGAAACAGTTTTAAGATAATGCCGATGATTGAATAGTTTTAAGTTCTTAGAAAATAATTTCATATTATTATCAGTAGTTCAGTACACTGAGGTTTCATTTTGCCTCTGGTCTGGAATCAGTCTAATTCTTGAATCTCATCTGGGCTCTATGAAGTGAGTGTGGAGAAAGATTCAGGTCCACAGATAAATGAAGATATACTTGAAATCTTCACGTATCTGTGAGGGACCCCCTCCTTTTTTCATGTTTATATTTATTGAATTGCAACATTAGTCTACTATGTTTTTTCTTCATTAGGATCACTCACAGATACATCCATTCATTAGAATGACGTTATTGGTTTCCTATTTCTCTTTCATTATCTAAAATAATAGAAGAAACTTCCGAAGAAAGGAAGAAAGTGATAACTTTCTGAAAAGATGTGCAGATCATAACAAAGATTCTTTCAGATACAAGCTATAGCAAAGCATCCACTCGAAACAACTACTATCAAATATTTTCATAGTGTTTTACGAATTGTAAAAATTTCTGAAATATTTGTGCAATTTTAATTTGAACCCTTTGAATATGGCCTCTTTTAATTATTGTGTTAAGAATCACACATCGAAAGGTAAGACCGCGTTAGTCCTTACATCGCAACTTGTGTCGAGTTGTAATTCGTAGGGGAGTGACAGCTGGATAACGGAGAAACAGATTTTTTTGTTTCTCATGAAAAGGGCGAGTTCCTTTATGACATTTCTTTTTTTTTCTATGTTGTTTTGTGATTTTAGTTTGAATAGAAATTGATTGCAGCTGTACTCAGGATGGCAATGAATAATTCGATATTGATACAGCAAATGAAGATGAAAAAAGTGTAGAAGAAAAACAACCAGAAAATAATAGAACAGAAATCTTGACAGAAAATAGATGTAACCATACCGATAAAAAAGGGATAAATAGAGAAGATGGCATTTCTATACAGATAAACGAGAAATACATATATGATTTCCAAAAATGGTTCGATGACTACCAATTTGAAGTTGTGTTAGCTTTACTTCGTTAACGGGTGTTGAGGAATCGTATGAGAAAGCTTAAAAAAATTGAACTGGGAAGCAACCAATGGTGAGAAATTGGATAATATATAATATAAACAAAACACCAGACAATGAGAAGATAGTCGAGTCTAAAATAGGATTTGAAAAATCTGTTAAATCTGTTACCATTCTGTTTTTCCGTTAACCAGCTGTTGTACACAAAATTGTACATAAGAAAATCCAGCTCGTAGCGGAAGGATTCAAAATAAAAGAAAGTGACTAAAAATGAAATGTAAAGGTATTTCAGTGGCAATGCTTAGGTATCTTTGAGGATACTTTTATGTTTACCATTAGAATAGAATTTCCAAATCAATCAAATGAACTAATGCTTCTTGACATGCTTGAGTGAAAATACCAGTTTTTATATTTATACGGGGAGATATTGACCATTCAACCAGTATGTAAGTATGTGAACCTAACAGATCACTTTTTGATTGTTTGAAAGTAAATATTTGTACAGTAAAAAACCAAATATTCTTGATTTTTTGGGTTCCTATGTTAATTTTTATGTGAATTTGTCATATTGCTATATACTGAATTCAAAATGGATGATTTTGATGATAAAATAATATTTTTAGACATATAAAAGAAAAAAATGTAAAATGAGTTATACAGGGTGTAACATGAGTACGTTGAAATATTCAAGTAACGTATTCCTTATACAATTTTGAGAGAAAAAGTCAATATAAATTTGCGCCCAGAAATGCTTCGTTTGGGAGGTGCAGGTTGTTGAAATTAAATGTTTTTATACGTTTTTTAAAAATAACTTCTGCAAAAAATAAGTTATTTGTTAAAAGTTTGGTACCCCGAGTCACTGATTTATTTCAAATTTCCTAACTTGCTGGACAGTGAGCTATTGGTACTTTTCATAAACAAACCTAGTTTCCTCACCTTTTCCAAGTAAAAAAGGTACACTCCCGCAAAAACGCTGGAGATGATTGTTTTCGAAATATTTACAATTTTCTATATCGATGCATATTACTTAGCTCCTAGGGCGCTAAGTGAAGTTGCCGAGAATATTACAAAAACTAAGTATGTGTTGGATCTCCTCAACAACTTTTTCCTTTAACATGTTTATTGAAAAATCATTCAGTTTCTAAAATCATTCGTTTTTAACGCAGAAGTTGTTGAAATTTTTCAAAACATGGGTGGATTTTGTTATAGGTTTTTTGACATTTTAGTAATTTGTTTCTCGAAAACGAATGAGAAAGTCGTTTATTTTGACGAGATCCACCAAATACTTACTTTTTGTAATGGTCTCAGCAACTTCGCTCAGCGCCCTAGGAGCTAAGTAATATGCATCGATGAAAAATTGCAAATATCTCGAAAACTATCACCTCAGCGTTGTTGAGGTGATATACCTTTTTTACTTGGAAATGGTGTGGAAATTAGTTTTTTTCATGAAAAGTAACAAAAGTTTACTGTCAGAAAAGTTAGGGCAATTTGAAAATAATCTCTGCTCAAATTCTGTTTTTCGGTTAACCAGCTGTCGCACCCGTATGAACGACAACCCTCAGAAGTTGAACCTTGTGCTAAGGACTAATGAGGTCTTATCTTTTAACGTGTATGCAGCGTACGCAACGTCCTTTAGGTGTTACATAAAAATAATACCAAATTATGATTTCTCACGCCAATAAAACTCTGGGTACAAAATTCCGTTAAAATAAATTATTTTTGGCAAAAGTTATTTTTAAAAAACAAAAATATTCAATTCCCCTATATCTCTGAAACAATCATTGCTGGATGCAAGTTTATATAGACTTCTTTTCTCAATATTATCTCAGGAACACGCCACTTGAATATTTAACGTACCTACTTATGTTATGCGGTGTATACGATTAAAATGTAATTGGATTGGAAACGCATTATATTCGTTCACGATGAATGAATATAAATCATCAAAAAAACTAACAGAACCAACTTTGAATTTACTATCAATTTACTTGAACTGGAACGAACCCCCGACAGAGAACAACTCCAAAATAAACACCAGAAATGCAACTTTTTTCTTGGTTAGTGGTTTCAACTTGATTTGTGAAACACGCGACGACAAGAGAGTTGCAGTTCCGAGGTTCAGGAGCAGTGCTTATTTCGAATTACATACATACATAACTGAAACATTGCACCACAGAGAAATGACGGGAAGTCTTATGTGTATAAAATTCGGGTTGAGACTAGATTCGTGTTTACTTGTAAAAACACTTTAATGACTGAATATTTTCGAAATTAAAAAAACAAGTTGCACTGTACGTAATCTGAATGTATAGCATAATCGAACTCGTTGAATTTCATTTCAAAACCAATTATAATTTATATGAGGGCAGTCATCCATATGAGTACCTGTGTCGCACTGCATTAGAAACAAAACACTCCAAAACTATGGTTGTAAGACACCACTTTGTGAGACACTTTAGAGGGAATAAAATATGTTGCAAGTGATAAGACAGGTTGCGGATATGACGACAAACGTACTTCCATTTATGAAATTGGAACATTTTCTCAAGACCATCAATGTTGCGTCTTACATAACTGATGTTTAGTGTTGATATTTCAAATTTTATGCTGTAGACTTGTGATTTTGCTCACAATTTCGAAGAGGATGCTGTTTGAAAATTATTTTAGATGTACCTGACCACTGAAAAATTCAGAAGCCACTCAGAATAGAATAAAACGTAGTATTAAGAAACAGAAAATCACAGAAGCTTGGCTCTGCGGTAGACTGCCTTTGGGAGCCTCGTTCGTCATTGATATTAGTAATATGAGTCATCAGTCAAACCACTAGTTGGTCTGTGGGAAGATGACATCATCTTCTCCTATTTCTGATCATTTTGAATAATGCATTTAGATAAAGTTGAAAAACAAATTATATCTGTAATAATTTATTAATAAATAGCTATATGTACACAGTCAGGTCGATATCTCCTAGTGGTAGTATTGGGCAACAGGAGCAGAGTATGCTACTTTGGCGATGGCAGGTTGGGCATACGCAAGTGGAGTAGCGAATTTAGCTACTGGTGCGGCGTAGGCAACTGGGGCAGCAACTTTGGCAACAACTGCTTTCTGGACAAGCGGTTCCCTGTTTACAACAGCATTGAATCCGTTCACAGGGTCTGCTGTATAATCGACAGTACGTCTAAAACCATCGGCGTCAATGAGGGAGTAACTACCGTGAACAACATCACCGTCACGGGATTCTTGCTGGCTTTTGCTGTCACCAGTCAAACCGTCTTGGATATCGTAGGCGTAGTTGTACTGGGGATGGGGATCGTATTCTTCAGAAACAACAGTTTCAGCTACTGGAGCAGCGTATGCCAAGGGAGCTGCTACTTTTGCGATAGGCGCGGCATATGCAAGAGGTGCGGTTGGAATTATTCCAGCTTGAGCAACTGCCAGACATGCGGCGAAGGCGATGAACTGAAAATGTCAGAAAAATTATTGCAATCATTTAAATGCACGAAAAAGTATTGATCTACTTCATGTATAAGAAAGGAACTCGAATAATTTCGGCATATCTCCGTTGTGTGAGTGACCACAGTAAAAATAAATCAAGAAATAGATCCAAATAAATTGATGGATGTAACCGTTACTACTTGGTAGGAGATCATAATGAAGATGATAGAATTTAAACTTTCTATGTTTTTCACAACTTTTATTTGTAACTAACATTACTTCAAATTCATCCTATAAGGACATTTTCAAACTTATACATTAACCTAACAACGGCTGATTACATTAGCCCTCATATAGCACACCTGTAGGTAATAATGGAGGTACTTGGCTTGATTGAGTACCAGAATTTTGTTTACTAGTTACAAGTAGTTTCAATTATCCATTTTCATAATTCGAGTTCGTAAATTTCAAGATAGAAGATTGAATATATTCGCATTGATTAGAAATTGAAGATCCATTATGCTACTTGAGAATTACTTGTAACTTTTTTCATTTTCATTATCTAGAAATCTCACAGTATTCAGTTGATGAAATTTTAGTGATATATGTATTAGTATATTTATAATATGAATGTATTTTTTTCAAGTCAAATATTGTTTTATCAGATTGATTTCAGAATCGTTAATATAATTACTTTCCTAAAAGCTGTAAAAGTTGCTATATGGTAATTTTCAATTCTAAAACACAGATATTCCGTTTTTTCATAAACTATACCTCACGATTTCATAACCACATAACCATGTGATTTGAAATCACTCTTGATAAAGCTACTGTGTTAGCGAAACATGTCGTGATATATTTTTCAAATAATGTTTGTGAGGATCAAATCGTGAGGTGTAGTTTATGAAATTACTATGGATTTTCATTAAGTAACGATCGAATCATATTTCGGTTTATTTCCGTAAAAGGACATTTCTTCACCCTAGTACTATGGAATCGGGTACAAAGTGCAATGATAGAGTTGTTAACGTTCGATACGCATGTGAGATTACATGGTTGACGTGAATACTAACAAAAATTCTCAAAATGAAGGATGAATCTCTGTAATGCATAAATTAACTTGGGTCCGGATCGGAATGTTGTCTGAACATATTGAACAATAATTTCAACCCCGGAAAATATTTTTTCGTGTGTAGTTTCGTCTTTATTATGTGTTGATGATAGAAAATAATTCGAATGATTTTCTCTTTCACGTAAGACTACTTTAATCCTCAACTCTCACATGTTCCGACTTTTGAAAGTAGTCGTTCGTAGTGAGCGATAGCTAGTTAATGTTGAAACTGATTTTCCCAGATTTCAAGAGACAAGTGTAAATGATTGAGAGGACAAGAAGAATGTCAACCAAAAACCGCTTTTAGAGTACAGCGAAAGTTCTCTTACGTTTTGAAATGAATATAAAAATGTTACCAAATGTCTCAACGCGAGATGTATTATGATATTGACAATACATTAACAGATATGTTAGTAATTCAGTAATTGATAAGCTTCTTTAGCAAAGTTACAGATAGGAAAATACTGACAAGCTGGTAGTACAAACCAACGTAGAGAACGTTTCCCATTTCGGAAAATAGTTATTACTTTAAGAAACTTAATTTAAATAGACTAACTCATTTAAAGGGTATCGAGTAATTTTTAGTAGCGATAAACTGAACATCATACCTTGAATGCCATTTTATATAGTGTCAATATACCTCACACTTCGAGACGATGTTCTGTTGATACCACTCGAACTTTTTATATACTTATCAAAACACTACTCCCAAAATCGCACAATATACACTTGTTGACCCTCAAGAAATATCGGCATCGCCCATAGTAAAGGGGTACAACTTTCATTTTTTGCCGATGGGTGACACCTCTCAAATGTAGTTCATCGAACATTGTTCTAAATAGAATGTGGTCAGTGTAGGTTGACTATGTAATAATAATATATAACAGCGTCAAGTTACATTATTGCTTCAGTTACTTCGTGTGACAAGTATTAATTGGGCCCCGCCCCTAAATAATTTGAATTTAACTGCTAAATTATTCAACATATCTATTGAGATATGAATATTGATCTTTAATAATGTTTTTCAAGGAATACCAGTTACTTCTTTACGTGCAGGAGATGTTCCTTGTGTTGAAATTTTCTTTTTCACGATATGAAAAATGAATTAATCTAGACCAACAAAAAAACTTTCCGACAGTAACAAGGGGCTAACTCAAAAATTCGCTCAAAAACTTGATGCGTAGAGAAAAAGTCCAAACAATATGTTAATTACTTGCGGAATCCATAAACTTTTCCATTAATTTGAACAAAAAACAATTTGTATACTTCGCTTTCCTCCATAAACAGTAAGAGTTTGGGAAATAAATCCCTTTCCATTTTCGAATCCAGAATATTTCAGAAGAAGAATATTCCATTGGCTTTCAAACTCATCCCAAAACAAGCAGCATTATAGAATCACCTATCTCTGAGGTTCGTCTAATGAGTTTTCCGTCGTTCGCAAAGACAGATCGCCTTTTCTCAGGATTGTCCTTTAAAATTAGTCCAGCAGTCGTAACATCACTGATGAGACGTATAGCGTCAAAACAGCGATATTTGTGTTGGATAACAAATGTTTCGTTTTTGGTTTCTGGTTCCGACATGAAAAAATAGGTTTCCAACTACAGAAGCTTCTTAACATATTCAATTAACACTTCATTGTGAGATGTTCCCTGCTTTTCAACACTATGACTTTCTGAAAGTCATCCTGCAGATGATTGACGGTTATACACACCCATAGTAAATTCTACTTTAGATACTTCAATGAGTTCTACTTGAGTGTACAAGATGAATATATTACCAAAAAATACCTGAAATTAATTTTTGGCTCATATTCACTTGTTTCGACATAAAATAATTTCAGAATACTCGAACAATTTGACAAGTGTGAACTCAGGAAAAAAAATTAATGAAATTTCTTCTTTTCTAACCGAGTTCTACTGTACCTCCAAACAAAATAGAAATGGTTTATAACAGGTTATTATACAGTTGCTAATTTGACACATGAATAATTTTTCATTCAGCAATGCAGTATTTTATTTTGTTCGAATTTATACAAAAACTCATTAAGTGTATAGAGTGAAAAAAACGTTGATGAAAATAATATAATAATATACTTTATTTATAATTATTTATAATTGGTTAAGATACTTTCTATACAAGACTTTGAAATAGGAATC
>WOGJ01257876.1:0-11598 GCA_015342185.1 Leptinotarsa juncta
AATTTGACATTTTTTATGGTCAAATTAGGTCTACAATTAGTAATTTCATATACCGGAATTACCAAACTCAACTCAAGAAACTTAGGGCACTAACACAGAAACAACAACATATCATACACAGCGAATCAGTCGAACTAGATATCCAGTTTAGCGAAAGAATCATTAACTTGACCAAAGTATAATTTAACAAAGAGGAATATTTAACAATGTCCAAGGGGTCGAAATATACACCAACGTTTTCAAACCATTCCTTGGCATGCAACCACAAATTTCCGAATCAAAACGATACGGAAATTCTGCACTATGCAAGGAAGGGTTGCAAACTCAATTATTTAGAATTCTTGGAAATTCACAAGCATAAACATTGTGGGTGCAACCTGTTAAATGATCGAATCGATTTAATTTACTCTCCGGTCATTTTAAATTGGCACATCCTCATTGTGAACTGTAAATTCAGGTACTTAATCAAGTCAAGTACCTCTATTTCTATTAGTACCTACAGGGGTGGTATATAATAGCGAATGTAATGAATCATTGTTAGTTTATTGTAAAGTTTGAAAATGTCCGTATATGACGAAACTGCAGTAACGTTAGTTACAAATAAAAGTGGTAAAAAACAGAAATTTTCATTTCTCTTTTCATTAGTTAAAATCACGTTCAGTAAAATATATATAATAAAAGACTAGTTTCAATATCATTTTGTATAGGTTAAACTTCAGTATTTAATTTGGTTCATTTTATTTAATCAATTGTTAATCCCATTGTTCCGCCGACTTTATTCATCAATAAAGTTGGTTTGCGAAAACTCTGCTAATATTATTTCATACATTCAACATTCAAACATCAATTATTTTCCTTTTTCCTTCGTCACTCCCAAAGAGCCAGCTTTTAACGAATTGGACACATATACATTAAGGTTCTGTGGGATTCATTGAAAATTGAGTGTGTTTGAAATTTCATTAAAATATGGCTATTTCTCTTCTCTGGAATCCAATTTGATTGAAATGAACAAAAAATCAAATACTATAATTTTGTTGATGTTTAGGTACCAAATGGTGTGGTGCTGGCAATATTGCCGATAACGAATCAGATTTTGGCATACACAGGAATACCGACAAATGTTGCAGAAACCATGATCTCTGTCCTGATATAATTGAAGGTTTCCAGACTAATCACAACCTCACAAATCCTTCGTTTTACACGAGGTAAATTACAACTGTTTATTTGGTTCCAAAAATCAATACACTGTATTTTCAAGGTTGCATTGTGACTGTGATAAGGAGTTTTATAGATGTCTAAAGTCTGTGAATACCAGGACTTCTAGAGAAGTTGGTCATATATACTTCACCATTTTGGGTACACAATGTTTCAAGAAGGAGTATCCAGTTGTCTTTTGTAACAAATATAGTTATTTTCTGTGAGTATTGACAAATTCTATTTGAAAAAATCTAGCACCGATTATATATTTTAGGAAACCAAAATGCATAGATTACCAATTCGATGAGACACAAGAGAAAATCTATCAATGGTTTGATGTACCCAACTTCTGAATATATGATCCATTAGAATCCACAATTTGAATGTAATAGAATAATTGTAATACACTGAAGTAATAACTATCTTTGTACTTTTTTCAATTTATTATCCTTCTGACACAATATACCCAGTTATCCGAATGTCGTGAAACACAATAAATTTTTGAGATGAGGATTTTTTTCACGGACAATTTCTGATGTACCGCTCTTGGTGGAATCAAGTGTGCCAAGTCGGTTGAACATTTCCCGTTAAAGGATCTGTAAAACTTTCTTCGATGTTCCACGCTATCAAGGTTGAACGTGATATTCGTGTCTCCAATCAGGCGGATGTCTCTTTTCTGAACATACACATCTTCTTCTTCTTCTATTCTATTGGCCGCTGCTTCCTATTCAGGCACAATTGGGTCCAGCTCAATACCTGGGGTTGTCTTTATCTGAGCTAAGCCCATAAACAACCTATTAAATTTGTTCAGTTCTTCTATTCAATTTGTCCACTTCTTAGTATTGTGTGTCTTTTTCTTCATGTGCTTTAAAGGTTAGTAGATTGACAAAGATACATAAACAATAGGTTCTAGGTTACTTGATAAAGGTTATATAAGGGAGATAGATTATTTGGGATAAAAATTATAGTCTGATTTTATTATAATCTAAAAACATACATATCTGTTCGGTATGTAAACGTATGGATATTTCGTCTCTATGTCGCTGCGCACTGGACCCATGAAGTGCAGGCATACAGGATTATTGGTAGTTATACGGTCCTTATTATCAGCAACTTCACTTGGGAGTCCCATGCTGCTTTTGCGACCTATAATTGTTTATAGGTTTTGTCTGGCGGCTCTCGCCAGCCTTATTCTCTGTCGTACGTGTGTCCTGAACGGAATCTCTTGTCCGAGGGAGGTGACGTTTTCTTCCGGGTGTACCAGCCTCTGGGTGAACAGCAGTGACGGCTTGTACATTGGAGAACAGGGGAGGCTAAAGTCATAAACACTATATACACACAGAAAAGCCCGCCGGAGGCGCAAATTTTTTTGTAGTACCGTACCTATTTAAAGCAAAATATGTAATATTTGCATAAATGCTAACAAAAATTGTGTATTGCCGAAAATTATACGTATCAAACTGACCATTAAAAAAAAAACAAGGAAAAAGGGTTGTCTTTGAGTTATTTAATATAAATGAACTCTTCTCAGTCAATAAATAATACTTTTCTAATATAACAGTTTTGTTAAAATGGCGATTGCGATGCGATTGGTTAACCGGCTCGTTTAACGGAGCCGGTTAACCAATCGCATTTATATCCTCGATTTTGTCGATTATCTGACGCTTTAATTGAAATCAAATTTGGTTGAAGCCTTCCCAGAGTTTTAATAATCTAAAATTCATTATCATAAGTTAAAGACTTAAAATTATTTGTCAGCAACCAATCGACTATATAATAATAATAATAAATGAATTTATTGACAGCTGAAATAACATAATACAATATGGAGAAAAACAAAATAAAAATTTGTAAATGGGATACAAGATTGAACAGAGTTCATTCTTCCTCTTGCACCTTACAAAAAAAATAAAAAGATGAAAAACAAAAAAAAATAACAAAGGACCTGAAATTGTAATTGGAATTGTGATAGTGGGTACAACATTTAATTCATGAGGCGGATATCGATACAAACATAAGGATACTACAAATATTCTAGCTATGGCCTACAAGAGCCAATGTGTCATAGAATATATTCTGGTATTATTGATTTTTCAGAAGGTGTTTTTTCAGGCAGTACCTGAAACTGGTATGTGGTAGGTTGTTATAGATTTCAGCTATCGTTTATGTAAATGACCTTTTGAATAGTTCTATGTCAGATTTTTTAATTTCGTCCAACTTATCTATAATAAATGGAAAAAAACTTACCGAAAAGTGAAAACCTGAAAACACCTTGAAATTGAAAGAAAACAACAGTGTACGCAGTCGTACACTAACGGAGACCAACTGGAGGATAGCCTCCTCTAACGCTATAATTTCTGCAACTAAAATTACAAATCGGGACGTATGTGTCTGACTGGATCGGTCTCGCGGGTTTCTGTTTTTTATAGCGATCGGAGGCTTGGCTCCCTTGCAACGTATGTCATTTATTATTTCGGATTGATGGTTTGTTTGTTATTCGTATATGGGCGGTGCGTTTGAGGTTTGTTGATGCAGGATACAGAGTGGTACGTACTACGTAGTGAGTGATAGTGTTTTTTCGGGCATATTATGTATTTATATTAGAAATCAATGGTAAAGTAATGATAACCAAGCATTTTTCGAAAAACATAATCATAATTATTTGTCAATATCTTTTAATTTATTGCGATGAATAGCCTCAAATTTTATGGGTAGGTTAAGCCTATCTTGCCTCCTCCGACGAGCCGCCGCTGAAGATAAATATATTGAAAACTATCTAAATATCACTGTTAGTATGAAACTACATTCAATTCTTTATTTTCTATAATCTGGCTAACTTTTGATATTATTGTTGTGAATCATCCTCTAAAATAATATAGCTGGCTGCACTGATCCTTGTCAATCGATTGTGACTTTGCCAAGGTCACGCTCACCTCGACTCGCGCTTCGCGGTCAATCTAGATGTCGCGTCTCTTCGAGAGACTTCCAGCGACATCCCTATATAAACCCTGCCAACACGCAGATCAGGAAGTCAAGTTGAAAGTACGGTACGGAGTGATCTAATAAGGCGATAGTCATTAGAGTATCAGTCTGAAGTTTCATTTAAAGTGTGTTTTATTTCAGTTGTAAGATGTAGTCAATTATTGTCAAACCTATGGGGAAAACATAACATTATTTTAAAAAAATAACATCAGAGAAAGAATTATTCAAATCGTATAATCAATTTTACCTTTTATTTCAATACCAAATCAATACCAAAGTCTAAGTTTTGAAAGAAATTCATATTTTACATGTGTGAAGAATATTGTGAGCTAGACACTTATAACTCGCAACTTCCCAACTCCATATCGAAAAATCTAAAATTATTATTTTTCAACAGACCTAGACTGTGGCGATCTTCCCGGTCTAGATCATGGATCAGTATCCATTGAAAATCAGGTAACTACTTATGGATCCAAGGCTATTTACACCTGTCACGAAAATTATACGCTCATCGGGCACGAAGTAAGGATTTGCGGCGATGATGGAAAATGGACCAACTCCACTCCACTATGTTTATTCGACTGGTGCCAGGATCCCCCAAGCATTCATGGTGGAAAAGTTACTGTTACTGGTCATAGAGCAGGTGACACAGCTTTGTATATCTGTTATCCAGGATATATTATTTTTGGAGAAGAGGTAAGTTTCCCTTTATTCTTCAACGGTATGATAAATAATAAAATATGATTGATTGTGTAATGCCTAGCAAACACTACGTATTCCAGTTTTTCATTTTTTGGAGAATAAAAAGATGCATTTCACTGAAAAATTTAAACACCATGCTTCGTGCCTCATAACATTTATCGAAGTTTGAGAATCACACCGTTCAAACAAAAATTTATCGGTCAGCCGTGAAATGTTTACAAAAACCAACTGTGGTTGGTTTTGTATCGGAACCGACAAAATGGAGACGGAAATATATCAGATATTAGACCATTTTTTATAGACCGCTTAGCTAAGCGAAATATGATTTTTCCCTGAAACTACTTACTGGTAGGCCCTCTTGATGAAAATCAGCCACCATCTTGAATGAGGCGGGGCCATAGGTTAATTAATGATAAGTTTTGCAAATCGAGATCAACTGAGGGAAAAAAGAACCTCTCGCGATTGATCGTGGAAGCTTACAAAAAAATTGTTAGGTTAACCGCGATTTCTTGGGAGTTTTTGACTCGATGAAGGCTTCGTGGAGAAGTCAAAAGGGAGAATTTCGTCAAACGGAGTCAAGTGCTGCAATTAGAGCGGAAATCGAGCCGTTCAGTGCGAAAAATAGATATGCATTTTGTACGCAGAAACCAAGTATAATAGTGTTTCAATTGAAGTGAAGTTTGCTTTTTTGAATAACCTTCAGGATCAGCCGGTACGAACTAAAAAGGCGGCAGTGAGTTAACTGCACCGTTATTTGAATTTTGGGAAAGAGTTAGCCAAAAATCAGTAAACAGAGTGGATCTAAAAATTGAGTCATAGTTACGTAGATAGGTATCATTTTCTCAACACTCCATAATAGGTAGTGGCACAAAATTTTAATTTTTTCAAGATTAGATTATTATTATTTTCTTTTGGTTCCTATTTTGTTGTATTCTTGAAAGCCGCCATTTATTTTGATTACAATAACCTACATTGTAGGTGAGTAGGTATAAAGTAAGTGGTTATATTTGGCCCCTCCTCTACAACCCAATAAGGATTCATTCATACTCGACCAAATAAATATAGCTTCTTCACGAAGCTGATTACTTTATTTGGTGAGTGACATTAACATCAGCTAGCAAGAGTGGAATTTGTCCAAACGCAGAAAACCGGACCCAGTCTGCGACGGGGCAAGCACACTGTAAAGAACAATCAACGGCAAAAGATTGACAGACCATCACAGAGGCAAATTATTATTCTAAGGCCTACTTGATACTGAAATCTAAGATTATTTTCCTTTATTTTAAAGCTTACTATGAACAGTCTTCCCAATAGCTGTGTTTGTCAGAAAATGACAAAAATAATCATGTATGCTACATAAAAAATAGTTTTTGAATAGCACTTGTTGGAAACCAAACCTCAAACACAATCAATTTATGATCCATAGGCAGAGAACTCAATCTTTGAATATCGAGGATAAACGAGGGAGCTTGAAATCGTCTACATGCAACGTGCATTGGACGATCTCGAGCGCTAGTACCTCGAATGGAAGATCCGAGTGAAGCCGAAAAGGTCTCAGGGAAAAACGTTATCTTCTTCGACTAGGAAAGTGAGGGTTTCTGGAAAGGAAATCGACTGACGAGCCGCGGGGAAAGTACATCGGCCTTCTTATAGACCGTACGTTCACCTGGAACCCGCACATTGAATCCGTTAAGTCAAAGATGGAGGGTCGGATCAGAGGTTTGTACCCTCTGATCAACAAGAAGTCAAAATTACTGTCTTCAATACGATGTTCAAGCCTGTCATCCTGTATGCTTCAGGCGTCTAGGGACAAGCGGCTCCGAGCAATATCTCCATTCTGGAGAGACTACAGAATAAGTTAATACTGATGATTGTGAATGCTCCGTGGTTCGTGCGGAACGAAGCCATCCGCAGAGATTTGCTGCTGCCTTCCATTCAGCAGTCCATTCAGTTGAGAAATCGGCGAGTTTTTGACTGTGCGGAAACTCATGATAACCCGTTAGTTAGGGAATGAGGCCCTCATGTCTCCCGTTAACAGATGAACAATTATTCATCCATCTTACCCTAGCCAGGTAGGGGTACACCGTGAAGGTCGGTACTGATGTCTGAGGACTTTCATACCGAACCCACCATTCAGATGACTATGACAAACAATGCATTTGTAGTTCAGCTCAGCACCACTTATGAGACCAGTGGCGGATCAAAACAGCGCTGTCTGATGTCGTATCATAAATGCATTCGTTATGTTTGGGCTCTAGTTTTCAACCAGTTGCTTCGCAATAAAAGCTACAGTAGAAGACAGAGGACGAATCTCGTCGGCAGTCAATGTCGAAGCTTGCTTTTGCAAATGACCGCCTTGGGGAACCTTGTTTATCTTCGATATTCGAGAATTATTTCTCTATCAATCCCATAGATGACGTCTACGTAAGGGCAGATGAACTGCCCTCACTAGCAGTATTAGTATTTTTTGTAAAAAAATTGAAGAAACACACGGATATTTAGATCTGATTTTCAAGAGATCTCTAGAGTTGATGTCTATCTTCGAGTTTTAAATACGAAGAATATTGATCTATATTTTTTTGAGATATATCTGAGAGGAAATTTTTTGATCTGGTTCCGATGTATTTTCAAAGAGAAATGTGAAAAATAGTGGTGAATACAAGAATTGAAGAAAAAACTATATGTTCATTTTGAAAAAATGTTTATCTTATTTAACCAACCCTGTCTCACCTTTTCCGAAATTGCAATAATAAGTTCAGCTCAAAAAATGGTCTGTATAGTATTGAGTGTTTTAATAGTAGTTTTAGTATGACTATTGATATCAACATCTATGTAACTAGGTTGAAACAGCTTGTTTTGGTAAAAAATAAATAATTCTTACTCTTGACATGTGAAACTCCGTGAAGTAAGCTGAACCATGATCGTATTCTTCATTCTCTTGGCACACAAATAATTTCATTCATTTTTTAGGTTATTTCCTGCCACCTTGGAGGAGAATGGTCGGGAAAGGCACCAACGTGTAAATACGTCGATTGTGGCTCTCCTCCCAACATTGATAATGGACGATATGCTCTCATCAACGACACAACCAGCGTTGGTAGCATAGCCGAGTACACATGTGCACCAGATTACTGGATGAATGGTCAAAGAACACTGAGGTGCAACAGAGAGGGAAAGTGGTCGTCAGACGCCCCATCTTGCGAATGTAAGTTGTGAGTTTAGTAATAATGATTTGGTGTAGTTCACAAAAAATTCCATAGACGGCGTAGAAAGCGGTTGATGGAGCAGAATTATCATAGCCTATCTACTAGTGCCGATGTTAAATTATGTCTATAGGAGTATGAACTTGCATAGCTGGAGATAACTGTATCAAAAATATTTTGCGGGTTTGTTGGCCGTGGTCTTCAGGTTTTCGTTTCGTCTGTAGACATTATCAAAGTTGATGAAGAAACGGACGAAGTGTACAGCAGATACACGCAGTGTAAGTTTGGGTCTTTGGATTTATTCCATTGGTGGTAGACCTGAGTTTGTTGCCTTCAATTGAATTAAAAGAACTAATACGTATGCAGTCATGTGCAGTATGCCTCAGCCAATAATTTCTATATAGTTCAGAAAGTCGAGTACCAACATTTCTCTTCGTTATTCCAGTGTAGACTGATTTACAGTTATCTGGTGAACCCCCGGTATGGCTAAAGACCCTCTGAGGTCCTTAGTTGACTCAATCTATCTGATGATTTCAGTTGGCCTAAATATCGATTCCAAGAAATCTTCTGATCAGGTTCGTAACATTCTTCACATAGGCCAGGAGAGTTTTTCCCACTGACAGGCTTATTTGGAGTTGCCTTTTCATTGTTTTTTCTAGATCGTATTATTCGCTCGAATTTGGCTATGATATGCCCATTTCTGTCGAAAACATCTCCACTGAAGTTTGGATGTACCAGAGAACAGACATGAAGATGGTATATTGAAGAATTATGTCTCACAAGGAGTGTATCAGAAAATCCCAGCGGGTTTACCTGACCCTTTGTAGCTCTAAATCGATCAATATTAGAACCACGCTGGAAAAAAGCCATAAATCAGAAGAAGGGGAAAGATCGATCTGTATCTGTAGAGTAGGGAGGATGAGTGTAAGCCCACAGTACTTAGACCACATGTGACCCATTGTACATCCTCCCGAGGAGTTGTCCTCCTAGGTCATCGTCCACCCTGTCCTTTCCAGAAAGGTGGACAGGTCATTGGGAGACATCTCTTTTATATCGGCAGATGTAGGCCAAGACTCGCCGAACACACACTCTCTTATTGACCATAACTCCGGGCACTCGCACCAGACATGCCTGACAGTCTCATCTTCCTTAGTTTACAGTGGCTAGTAAGTAATCCTACTGTTAAGCGTAGATTTTTCCTGGTCATTGTCAGATATTTCTTCGGCGCCAGCTTTCCAGGGTCACCCAAGGTGATCCTGGCAAGAGAAAATCCTTTGGTTTCGTCCCATCTCTTTAAGAATTGAGCATGGATGTAACATTTGATTAGTTCCGCAATTGTCGAAGTCATCAGGCCGTAGGTGCCACTGGGTCCTAAAATTCTTATTCCATCCGCTTCCTTGGCTAAAGAGTCGACAGTCCGATTACCTTTACTCCTGTCGTGCTCTTTAATCCACCTCAGGATAATGTTATTATCTACCGAGGCTTTGGCTAAATCTTCGTGACACTCTAGTACTAGCCCTGAGGTTATACATTGTCTGTTCAAGGCTAATAGGGCTTGTCTGCTGTTGGTGCAGATTGTTATGTTTTTGCCAAAAATTCTTTTCTTCGTTAATTCTTTTGTGACGATTGAGATACCAGCCATTTCTGTTTGGACCACGCTGGTATTTCTTCCCATTGCCCACTTAATTCTTAGGCTTAGTGATCTGGAGTACACTCCACACCCTGAGCCTTCTTTGGTTTGAGCCGTCTATATAAATCCATGTTGCATTTCAGAACATAAAGTTGCATGACTTTATGTTCTGCTTAATTTGTATTTTATAGGGTTTATTAAATATAAACCTGGGTTCAATTGCATCGCTTGTTGCCTGCAGCAGAGGTTGCGCAGTAAGCTCTTCCCGCCACAGGCCCAACCTCAATTGACCCATGTCTACTGTTTCAATTCTGTCTCACAAGAAGTGTACTAGAAAATTCCAGAGGGTTTACCTGGCCCTTTGTAGCTGTGAATTGATCAACATTAGAACCACGCTGGGAAAAAGCCATAAATCAGAAGTAGGGAAAGATGTACTCAGAGAAGGTCTCTAAGTTATCGTATCTGAAGAGACCCAAGTGCTCCATGAAACTCAATGGAACTCAGGACTATCAATTGAAAGATGCGATAATTAACATTAGTAAAGTTTAGCTGCCAGCACTCAACTGCACACGTATCTGGCCACTCATAATAAAACCCGAGAACCAAACAAATTATGCAATATCCGCTGTGAGGAAAACTAGACGAACCGCCAGGCATGCAGATTGCGGCCGATGAATCCGTAAAATAGTTTGACACAGTATTTCAATAATTTTTTTCAGTAATCACCTGCGAAGAACCAGAAGTGCCTGCTGGAAGCTACGTTGTGGGCTATGACTTCAACGTCCATTCTACCATCGAATACAATTGCGAGGTCGGTCATATCCTGATTGGCGAATCAACACACGTATGCAACACTGATGGAGAGTGGTCGGGTATCATTCCTAATTGTGAATGTAAGTATATAATTCTTCAAGGAGTATAACTCCCTGAAATATAACCAAGCTGATTTCAGATATCGATTGTGGAAAAGTTTCTGATATGTCCAATGGGGACGTTCAATACATTAATGAAACGACTTATCTGAATAGTGTAATAAGCTACAGTTGCAATAAGAATTATCGACTGAATGGAATACCAAAGAGAATATGCCTTGAGAGTAGAGAATGGTCTGATTCAGAACCTAAATGTGAAGGTAATAGTATAAAACAAATTAGATTTCCGATATCTGTCCCTATGTATGCTTAGATCTTCAAAACCATGCAACTGATTTTGATGCAGGTTTTTGCAATAGATAGAGGAAGGTTCAAATGTATAAAACATGCAAACGCTGGCTGACCCCTACTAGATAGATCAAAAAATGTATTGTACACCTTAAAAAGGTCTACGGAGATGTATATATATCTATCTCTCAGACCATTTTTTATCCTCGAGGAATAATTGCTTATTTACGATGCGATTTTAGGCAATACATCATTAATCCTCATCCAATTAAGTACCTTAAATACAATGTGCATTGATATAGATCAATATGGCCCTCTACAGCATGTAATTTAAATGAATATTTTCGAAGATATTACAGATTTGAAATTCAGGAATAACGGTTGCGGCGGTACCGGTTGGAGGATCGGCGTTGCATGCCTATAAATAGCGCGTTCATGGTTTCCCTTCGCCGTATAGCACTTTATGATTAGCAGCGATCGCATACGTTTATATGTATCAGCTTTGCACCCGTGTGGAGCCGGGGTAGATCGCTAGTGGTATATTATTTCCAATACCAATTGGAACAGCACAGATGAGGAATTCCCGCCTCGACATAGGCGTCGGCATATTATTTTTCAGTGGTAGTTTTCCCGTTACTTATTCTTACAATCATAGCAATTGATCACCCCATGAAAAAGGTATCTCAACTGATTTTTTCCACCATGGGTAATTATGAAAAACTTA